>CAUYON010133602.1:0-60263 GCA_963573935.1 Arctocebus calabarensis
AAGGAAGGAAGGAAGGAAGGAAGGAAGGAAGGAAGGAAGGAAGGAAAGAAAGAAAGAAAGAAAGAAAGAAAGAAAGAAAGAAAGAAAGAAAGAAAGAAAGAAAGAAAGAAAGAAAGAAAGAAAGAAAGAAAGAAAGAGAGAGAAAGAAAGGAAGGAGATGAGAAACCACAGGGAATTTTGCAAAGGGGTGGGGCTTTCCTAACATCTTTAACTGGCATGCTGTCACAGAGGAGAGGATTCTGCTCTGCTAATTATTTCATATTTTCACAAGTTGTCATTACCATAACAATCTCATTGTCCTCAAAGCTACTTGCTCTGTATTCATCCACTTCCTTACTCTCTGTTATTCTTGAATCCAGGGAAGAGAAGACAAAAGAGAAAATGAGCCTTTCCAGCCTTCTGTGTGTCACTCTTGGAGACACAGAGAGGAGAGAGGCTGATGCAGCGTCTGCTCTGAGTCCCTGCTCTCCATCTCAGCCACTTACTCACGCCCTGCGGGCAGCAGCCCCAGCTACTCTACCTGGATCCTAGTTCTGTGACTCTTTTCTGCCTGTTGGTATTTTCATAATTTACACATTTTATCAGTTTAGTTTCAGATTGCCAACTGAAAAAGAAATACTGTTTTCAAACCTTAGAATCCAAAAGACATCAAGGTTGATTACAATCACGGCATCTCCCTGGTAGACAAGTCACACCTTTCGGGAGTTTGTTTTCAAAGGTGGAACAGAGACTTTATCTTTTCTTGAGAACAGATCACTAAACGAAGTCAGAGGCTGTTTGCAAGATTTTCTTTTTCTTTTTAAAAACGAATTTAGAATACAAATTTATGGAGAATTTTCAAAAATATGTTTGAATGAAGCACATTTCAAAATGAGATGTCAATTTTAACCACAATAACGTTTTTAATAGTTGTGTATGTTTCTTTCTAGACTCATGCATGTGTGTGTATGTGTATGTATTAAAACAAATTGAATTGTATTCTTCAACTTTAGTATTTTGCTATTTTTCACTTATTTATGATAAATACTTCTGCAAATGAAGCAAACATCACGAGTTCAATCCTTTCTACCTTTACCAATCCTTAGGCAATTGGAAATAATAGTTAGGTAAGTCCTGAAAATCTGCTGGGATTATTCAGGAGGCAGCCTTAATTTGGGCAGCCTGAAGAGGCTATCTACAGGTCAGATGGAACCTTAAGTTTTCATCTTACTTTTACAAGTCACTCCAGTTCTGTACTGACCAACAAAGAGAGGCTGCCTGGTATTGTTTCTCCATCTCAGATAGCCCTGAACTTTGCATCTTAATTTATATCCTAAGAGCTCACCAAAACCCAAGATGTTCAAATCTGCAAAAGTACCCCAAGGTTCCATTTTTTTTATCCTTACCAAAGCTGCCCCCCAAACCCAAGGGGATGGTTAAAGAATGCTATGATCCTCTTATTTGGGAACTGATTTGCAAATGCTAAGAAGGGGTATATTCTTATTTTATGCTATATTTATTAGCATTAATGATTGCAAATGACTGGTCAGGCCCTGCCACCTGACTTAGGACAAGATTGAGAGAGTCAACGAATTCGTTTTCAACACACAGTTTCATGTGCTTGCTGTAAAACCTCGTGGGAGTCCAGGCAGTTCAAATGATCAGAACACGCTTTTTATGATAGTAAGACTCCTACAGCTCCCCGACATAGGAAACAGTAGGAAAATTACAGTCATGCTAAGTCTCAGTATACAAACCCAGCTCAATGTGAAGAAATTCCAAAATAAGAAATAAATGAATTCTCCCCAGAGATTCTCTAAGACAGCCCACAGATGTAGACCTGGCAGGATGCCTAGAGACTCAGATGGGTAGTTTGGACACATCAGGTGAGTTTTTTGTAACGTCTCTGAATTCATCCTCTTTGGCTGCTTTCAGCCTACACTGTGTCAACTCAGTCCGCATTTTTTTTTATTTCAAATAATTGATTTGGCATGTTCATTATGATGGCCCAGCGTGGGACTGATTTCACTGAATGTTGCGTTTTTTCATTGGCGATTTGGCTCATACCCCTGGATCCTATAATTTCTCTACCTTTTTTGTTTCTCCTCATTATACATGAAGTGCAAGAGAGGCCATCCTTACTGACTGAATGCTGATATTCCATTTTCAATCCTCTCACAAAGGGTGTTAGGATGTACACCAGGCATGAGAGTGAGACTATGTGAATTAGGCCCGATTTGTGAATTGCTTGTCATTTACATTTCCACAGTTGTCACAGCTCTGCTGACCTTAATTTCTAGACCTTGAATATGGGAATGACAAATCTTATCGTTTTCCTGGAAAAAATAAAAATATGCGCTGGGGATTAAGTACAAGGAGAACCTAAGGGAAGCCTGTCCACATAAATCACGCACGAGTGCTCTGTTAGAGCCAGAAGATGTGCTTATCCTAATTTCTGAATAAGAAAACAAACTTCTAACTAGATCTGTGATTGATTGAGTGATCAATTCTGAGTCCAACTCTCTGTGAAGAGCAAGGGCAGATAGACAAAATGTACGAGGCATGTCCCAACTTTTAATTAGAGTTAAATACACCGTGGAATTGCTGTATTGAGAGTCTCAGCCTGACCGCTTAGGGTTGTGCCAGCAGCAGTGGGGACCTTGTAGACTGGCGCTGTCGAATGTAGTAATTACCTCAGGGGCACTGGGCACATTGCAGTTGCTCAGTAGCTGTATACTAGACAGCACAGATTCAGAACCTCCATCAGCACTGAACATGCCATTGAATACGGTTGGTCAACACAGATGAATCTTCCCTCTCAATGCTATGCTAAACAGTCTGAAGTCAATCTTTACAGTAGTATTGGGTGGGTCCATTTCACCAATGAAGAACATGCACAAACTACAGCACATGTATAACAAGTAAGATATTCTCATCCTCTCATCCTTTCCTTTTCCAAACCCAGCATAAGAGCCTAAGAGTCATACATGTTACAAAGAGATTTACAAACCAATAATCAATAGCTAATTTTAAAAAGAATTGTATCCTGAGACAGGGGCTGGGATGATGCTATTTTCCTTTATAAATTCTGGTTGATTCATGGTCTGGAAGTCCGGGATGTTACCTCCCCTCTCTGATCATCTCACTTTGCTATCCCCCCTAAGAATTAAAGATTGATTTTACTACAGGCCCATTGCTCTTTGTTTAAGGCATCACATCTATTTGATACAGAATGCAATCCTGGCAGAGATTTAAGTGTTTTTACATGTTATATATGCAAAAAGGGTAAACATCAAATGTAGATCCAAGCTAAATGCCTAAAAGTACATTGTTTATCATGCCTCACTTTACTGCTAATCTCACATACATCTCACATCTAGCAGGGAACAGGCCTCACGCAACCATAAACAGACGACAAGCCAAGCTATTGAATGAGTAATATTTAAGCATGGCATTCATAAAATCAGTAAGAGAATTACGAAGTTGACAAGGACCATAGAACTGTCAGAGAAATGGATGTCAAGCCATCTCTTCTCAAAAATGAGCAAAATGAAGGAGGGAGAGGTTGAGAGCCCCCAGATCACTTGCTGAGTGATAGAGTCAGGATTAGAACTCAGTTTTCTAGACCCAGACCCAGGGCTGCCATGGGCACTTTGTTCTTTGCTCTCCTCTGACAAGGAGGATGACAGTGACCAGGAGGGAGGGGAAGAGAAAGTTGGCCCTTCTCCCACGGCAGGGAGATGAGCCTTTCTGGCAGTGGGCCAACACCTGTGGTGTCATGGCCCTTTCTTCATAGACTGTATGAGCATTTCAACTGTTCCATCTGGCTTCAAAGTTGCCTCTTCCCAGAGTAACCTAAATGCCCAGTCAAGGGGATTTTGGCAGCTAGAGCACAAATGTCCTGTCCTCGTTAGTTCGTTTTATTTGTACCTTTCCTCTCCGGTTTTATGTGCCCACTATGTGAAGTCCCAAGCTCCTTTACCCCACTTCTCTCAAATGGGATCTGAGCAGTGTCTGAAGGATTTATAGATGTGATTCTAGGAGACTCTTCATCCCTTGAAAAGGAAATGGAAATCCATCTTTCAGTTCACGACATATTAATTAAATCATCAGAGATGTCCATGATGGGAAAAAGCTAAAAACTTCTATAGGGGAGGGAAGAAAGATGCACTTTTTTTAAGAGAAAAAAGCAAATCACTGATCCTAGGAAATCTCATATATATTGGTGTGATACGTACCAATTTAATGAAAATAGGCCATGCAAACGGAAGGTAAAATAATTCTAAAGAAGTGCAGGGAAAACAAGTTTGAGGATCCATTCACCCTTAATTGTCTCTTCCTTCATCTACTTCATCTACTGCCACACTGATTTCTGCAAGTCGGTGCAATGGGAGACCCCTCCTAGTATGTTCCCCAGCACTGCCCGGGGGTGCGGGCTCAAACACGTCCGTTGGTGGGAATGGGAGGGGTTTGGAATGCCAAAGTCAGGCTATTACGGCTGGCCCAGCCTTGCTGTGTGCACGGCTGCGTGGTGCCGGGAACTGTGAGAGGGGCACAGGGCCTGCCACCAACCTTCTCCTCTCTCCCCAAAGGCTTCTTGCACCCTCTTCCTTATGGCTTTAGACTACAGCATGCCATGATAGGAAGAAACAAAGATTCCTCCTGACAGCACTGAACGGACGCTGAAATGCAGCCCCCTACACAGCTCTCACGGTGAAGGAGCCCGGAGCTCAGAACAGGAACATGGCTATTCCTGCCGCTCGCCAAAGCAGCTGCGGAGGCTCCTTCGCAAACATGGCCAGGCCGCCGGCGCCAAGTTGCGTTTGGCCAGGAGTAGCAGCTAGAACCAGGAGGGCAGGGATTGCTCCAACCAGGCCCGTCTCTCAGAAGTGGCTGTCCACGTCCATGGGGGGTGACGCCAGCAGCCACCTCCTGCTGACATGCTGAGGAAGAACCGCGCAGCCGGGGTTTCATCCTCCACTTCAGGATTTGGGGAGCTCTCTCCTAACGCGTCCCATTCAGTTAAAACGATGGAATTGAAAAACCGCAAATACCAAACACAGGAACTCTACTAACGCTACTAATGCTTCTAATTTTGAACTAAAATTACATTCAGCAGTGTACGTGGCACTATGAAGCATGAATTTTACAAATGCCCGCTGAACTAGATACGTGTAAGCCGCCCATCTGCCTGAAGCACTTGACCGCTGCAGTACAGGTCAGCTGGTTTTCAGAAGCGTTTCTCATTTTTCTTTTCAGGGGCTCTGGCCTTTAATATCAGCCTTGCAAGACAAGAATGGTGGTGAAAACTTGACTAGGTAGCAAATGTTGCAGAGAAGACTATTTTGGCAGAAACTGGAAAAGAAAACTTGTTAGTGGTGTTGACTTGAAAATATTTAAAAAAAAATAGGATATGTTATAAACCTTTTCAAAACCAAGAGACAGGATATGATTTGTATATTTTATTTTGACTTTACATGCGGTGTTAAAAACCCAAAGTACATATTATTTACACATCCACAATACAAGTTTACAAGATATCTATACATGTTAAAGTACTCTATAAAACAGTATAGAGCCACTTCACTTTAGGGTTACTTTTTATGCCGTACCATTAAAAAAGATACAATCTGTGTTTACCTTTGCACAAATGGATAAAGCATTTAAAAATTAAATTATCAGGATAGAGACTAGATTTAATGTTAGAAATTTCAACATAAATACTGATAGAACTCACATTACAAACTACGAGGCAGCACAATGTTACAAAATGTTATCGGGGGCCGGGGAGTCACGTAAAGTTACTGTTCCGTTTTACACACGCTGGGATTAATATTGATAAGGTGAATTCAAACACATGTGTGTTGGTGGTGGTGGACTGAGTTGTTTTTATCATTGGTTGGTTTAATTTATTATTAATCTGTAATAGTTTAGTTGCAGAGCTGAAGTGTTTGAAATTATGTTCCTTGCAAAACAATGTTCTCAAAGGAAAAGAATAACTGTTATCAATATTGCACGTTCTGTAGAAAAATGATCTGATCTTCTACAAACTGTCTTCCCCCAAGTAATGGATACCATGAATGTTATCACAAGGAATCAGCAGCACTTGTTTGCCTGACTAAGTCAAGGGCCCTCCACGGTCTTGGTACTTTCTAGATTAGGTTCAATGAACAACCGTGTGGTGTGCGGCATGTGAACTGAAATAGTCATCAGGGTTGCACATCAGCGGCTGTTAGTGGTTTCTGCCAAACTACTTACAAATGACTCTATATGGTTTCCGCAGGTGCCACATTATCTGGGAAACCTCATCTGAGTTCACATTATCGATGTTTCTTCCTTAGGAAAGCAGGAGTGGAATGTTTATCATGGCAAAGTATGTAATGCGGCTATTAGGGTGGAGTGTTTAACAAGTTAATCGTCCTAGGTTTTTTTTAAATGATATTTTAAAAAGTCTTTTCAGGTGCTGGTTGGAAAACATTTACAACTGGCACTCCGTAAATAATGTGCTCTATTGAAAACACTTGACATATTTTAGTACTTCTATCATTCTCATGAATAAGGCACAAAATGCACAGATTCAGGTAAACTCACATGTGGTATTTACAGTATATTGTCATTACCTGCATGACTTAGGAGAAAACTCTCATGTAACACGACACGGACAACATGATTGCACCACTGTTAGGTTCTCACGGACTGTTTCTGTTAAGCCAATTACACTTCCTTTCATATGTGTTTCTTTTGTTTTTTTTAAATTTTTTAAAATTTTTTTATTGGTTTATTTATTTATTTTTTTTACCTTGGGGGTAAGAGGAGTGAAAGGAGGAGAAATTTTACTACATGGGGAAGAAAAACAAACACAATCAAAATAAAACTGTATTAGTATGTCCAAGGTTAAATAGAGTGACTCAGGCTTTGACTCACAGTGGACAGGTAAATTTTACTACTGCATACTGGTAGATAAATCTAGGATACCTCTTAGTCACTCGATCTCCTTCCAACACTGGAATAGAAGTTTTAATGAATAGCAGCACAGTATTACTTGTAACTCTTACATTCTGGCATTGGGTACCACTAAATCAAGTTCACCATTGTCACGGTCAAAGGAGCCTGGGTTTTCTTTCTTTTTCAAACCTGAACCCAATGGACTGCTATGGGAAAAAGTTACGGTCTTCTTGTTCAGTCATGCTCAATGTAAACAACTCCATAGCACAGAAAGATGCGGTGAGCATCTAAACAAATCCTAGTGGGCACAGAACACACGCACGCACACACATGCACACACACACACTCGCAACACAGTTTGTGGGTGGCATGGAAAAAATGCCACACATGAAAAAAAAATGCTACAGTTTGGGTCAAAGATTGAATTTTCAGCAAACTGCTTGGTAATCTACAAGTTCATTTCTTTGAGACATTACCATTTTTTTTTTTTTGACATTTGTGCAAGAGGCAAGGTGAATGCATACATATTAAAATGTTCACATTTAATGGGAAGACCACACATAATGGCAGTCTTAATTGAACCCATTTTCAAGTATTTGTTCACAGATTCTTCTGAGTACTGTATGAGCTCATCAGACTGGTAAGGTAGCCCCCAGGAGCTACACGTCTCTTTAGCTTCAAACAAAAGAAATGGAATGACCAGCACCTTCCTTTGTTTTCAGGCAAGTACACAGAAGGCTTGCTGCAGTAGCTACACGTGGCAAGTTCTGATGTTGCCAAAGTCAGGAAGAGTTTCTTTGGCCACTTGGTTCTCTTAAATACAAGCGAGTCTCTCGTCTTAAGGTACCCTCACAACATCATCCTCTCAACAGGGACAGGATAAAGCCGCACGAGAATAGCACACTTGAGGCCTAGTACGTGTATTTGTTTAGTGGTCTGACAGATGGGGTTTGAGGAACAAAGGAAGGCTTTGGTGGCACATCAGGTTTTAAGGACGGTGTCCTCTTTAGCCCCGTCCTAGGAAGGGTGCCATTACTGGTGTAGCTGCTCTGTCTGGACAGGGAAGGCTGCAGGTGGACACTCACTGGAGCCCCCTGAATATAGTCCACCTTCGCCCCTGTGGGGGTGGGCATGTATCCTCCTCGGTTCATACTAGGCTGTCTGGATAACAAAACACCATTTGGTGAGTTTAAGTTTTTAGGCATAGCCGATATAGAATGCCTCTGCGAGGAATTTTTGTGATAACCCCTTTGTCTTTCCAGAGAAGTCATCGGGACTCCAGGAGTGGTGGGGACATCCACTCGCTTGGTTGGGCTATTTCTGGGGAGAGTTGAAGGAGGGGAGTACAGAGATGCTTCCCGGTTAGGGACCTTCGGGGGGACCTCAGACATTGGTCCCACAGGATCCAGCATGAGGGTCTGGTGGGCCATTTGGATGTCTCCCATGATGGCTTTGGGGTTGCTATTTGGGTCATTTAGATGCTTCAGGAGATCATTGAGGGTATTTCTGGAGTCCACAGAACGCCGGTGATCTCTCTTACTGGATGACTTTGTGAAAGGATGATCAATGTTTTGAAGCTTCTTCTCAGCTTTGTGAGCATTGGAGTTTGAGAAAGATGTGTTGTAGTCATGGGTGGCATTTGGAAGAACAATGGCACTGGGGATGTGCCCGTGACTTAGTGGGGAATGAGGAGGAGGACTAGAGGGAAAAAATTGAGGTGTTTCTTTCCTTGAAGCCCCATGGCCGTGGGCCTTGTCGGAGTGGCTCTTCATGGCCTGCAGGGTCTTCTGGTGGAGCACAGGTGTAGACTCGGGGGTGGGCAGGGCAGCCAGCTCTGGAGGCTGCCCTCGATGGTCCATGACCATGGATTTAGTGTCTCCATTGGGTGGTAGCTCTTTCCGACTGGTCAGCAGGTTACTATATAGTTTAGGAGAATCAATATTCTGCTGGTATTCCTTGACCGGACTGTCAAAGAGACCATTCAGTTTGGCAAAACTTCCGCTGGAGTCTGTGCACGACTGGGCAGATTCGGCATCTTTATGGATCTTTCTGTTCTTTCGAACAAACATGTCTCGATAGCAGTATACTGCCACACCTGCAATGAACGCCCCCAACACAAAAGCCGCAAAGACACAGGTGATGAGGACGTTCATGTGGACCATCTGGTTGGACTCTCCAGACTGGACCTCCCATCGTACACCTGCAACAGACACACAGGAAAAGTGTGAAGGAGATGCTTTTTAAAAATAATATTCAACAGTAAACGGCTTTCAATAAGCCAACACCTTCACATGGTCCATATGCTTAGCCTGGAGGGTCAGGTAAACTCCAGGGCTCCATGAGTCATATTTTGTTTATAATAACAATAGGATTCCCAGAGACAGATCTGACTACTGCAAGTGCCAGCGTAACTCTAATCTCCCACTCCTCTGTATTTCTTTCCCAACCCTTCTTAACTGGTTTATTCTATAACATTAGGAATTTTAAATTTCTACCTACAAAATAACTATAGAAACTATAACTAGAAAGTGTACATTTCCTCAACAGCTAATTTTAAGCTCATTAAATGTATTATCACATGATAGTCTCTTAATTCCTCAATCAGGATTAAAGGGTAACTGTTGGGATTGGGGAAATGTATGAATGTGTGTAAATATGTACTATGCTAAAAAATTATTCTAATATAACTATGCTATCTTAACTAAAATCAAAACACATCATTTGTTCATAAACTAAAAGTATCTGCTTGGTCACTGTAACCTACAAACACAGCCTTTCAAAAGTGTTTGCTTTGCTTTTTTTTTAGTATCGTCTTGGGATGAAGCGCTCTTGAATTTCCTGCCATGTAAGACATCTAGACAGTCTAAGGAAAAACAGTATGCATTTATGAAGTAACACCATTAAGTCATTTGGAGATATTTGAAAATATTTAAATTAGACCTAGAAAAAGAAGAGTTAGTTTGGTATTATTGGAATTTTCAGTGCAACCACAGACATCTAACAGCCAATCAAAGAAATGTTAGTCTAAGAGGTATCCAAGTCTGTTACATGCTATTGGCACAGCTATCCCAGAGTAAGATTAAGTCAGTGATTATGAATATTCTGCTGCTTTGGGTTAGTACTAAGGCCTTTGCACATTAGTTGTTTGGAATCAATGTTCAGGGTTATGGAATTCAATGGCATTATGAAAAGACCAGGAAAGAAAAGTAGAAAAAAATGGAATTATTAAAGAAAGCAAAGCAGAAAGAAAAATGATTATAAAACCGTGTACAACAAAAACATATAAAACTAAAATCAAAAGACGTAAATCATAAATGACAATGCAGTGCCATAAAAACTGATTGGAAACCTGATACCACAGTTCAGTAAGCACTAAATAATAGATTTTTCTTTCTGGGGCAATATATCTAATAAGCTCATTCAACAAGCAGCTATTTTATAACTGCTTCTATTATGGGCTGAAAATGGTAGTTAGGGACAAGCGCTCTGTTATGTTTTATAGCTTGCAGCATTCAAGCAACTTACATCTCACATATCCTTTTCCTACACATTTGGAATCAAAGCTAAACAAGAAATTGAGAAAGGCTTCTAGACAAAATATCTGATATCAGGACACTCGCAATTATTGAGTTTTGTTTTTTTATGTTGCTGGGGTGACCCTTGAAATTCTCTTCCATCTAGGGGCTCTCTGCTGCTTCAGACAGAAATCAACACAGATTAGATTGTCTGAGTGGCTGCTTCGCCAACCCCTTCTTTAACAGCTTTCCACCTCTTTCATCTTTTAAGGAATGCACTCAGATAAAAGCACAGAAAAGCGCAGAGACTATGGTCAGGGGAGGTGGACGCACAGCCCTCGCAGCTCCTCGAATTTCCAGCTCTGGAAAAACCAGACACTCCTCAGCAAAGGTAGGGATCAGGTTTCCACGCAGTCAGAGATGAGTTCCCTGGAGAGGCCTTACCCTTCGGGATACCTGATAAAGGATCAGTAAAATCAGAAGTGTTTGGGTCATCTTGAACTACAAATTTCCGGGAGCTCGTCAGTTTAGGTCTCCAGGTATCAATCACTTTAGGTGTAATTTCTGGGATACTTGCCATTGTGGTAACAGAAGATGAAGATACCTCCATGTCTGTGGTGGCAAACAGATTTTTATTAACATGGGTAGTGTGAGCAGATCTTTCTGATTGGTCTGTTGCATTTTCAAGTAAAGTTTAAGTAAATTTTATGAGAAAGCTTGTTCTAGAATTTCAGAAAAACACACCTGAGAAAGACTACATCAGGTTCCTTCTTGTAAAGGACTAAAAATTAACAGTAAAGACACATTAAACAGATTTCATTTCAAATCAAGATACTCAGAATGTTCCGATTGAAGCCCCTGTGCTTGTTAATGATATTTGTGAAAAAGTTAAAACAAATCCTAAGGCAGAATAACTGCTATTTTCTCATTCTTTTCTGAGAAAACATTTTAGTTCTTTTTGTGTGTTAAAAGAGCACTTTCAGAGATGGTTGGAAACTGGATAGCCTGCCTTGGAGAAGCTACACTGTAACTTCATCACGAAGTTCCTACAGCTGATAAACCATCTCTGCCAAGGGACTATTCAGGTTTACGTGGACCTCCTGTTCACTTGCATATAATCCACTGCCTTGAGGCCCTACCATTCATGGTAAAACGTGAAAGCAGGTGCAAACTGCCTGCACCCTCCAAAACGCCTAGGGAGTTTCTTCCAAAGAGTTAGCAGTAACTAATGCCAAAGCAATGGTATTTACAAACTGAACAAGGGTGTTCTGATTTACAGGATCTGCCATCTTTTTCTCCCCCTAAGGAATGAACCTGCTGGCAAGTTTAGAAGCAGTAATAGGACCCAGAGTGACGTAATCCTTTTAGCATGTCTATTATGAATTCCCAACAATTTTTCTCTCCAAACGTAAGTATATGCTTAGAGGCTAAAACCTCAGAGACCCCAATTCAGACTGGCACAACAGTCATAGCTGAAGGTACCAGAAAAGACACAGGCAGAGAAGCATGGGGAGCCCGCTAGGCTCAATTCAATCTCAATACATAGAGACCCAGCTTCATTCCACTGAAGCTGCTTTTCACACCACTGAGACCACAACATTCAAAGGTTCCCAAGATTACCACAAATCATTCAAGAAAAATCTATAAAACGTAAAATACACATTTTTAGGAAATGTGTATTTGTTTACGAGGTCTTAGGAAAGGTGAAGAGAGATGGGGAGAATAATGAAATTCTGCCATCCGTGAAATACAGATGGCCAGAGGGAGCATTCACGATGCAAAGGGGTGAGGAAGAAGAAAGCTTGGGTGGGCAGGCGTGCAGCTGGAATGCAGTCTATGTTAACTCAGTAGGTTTTCCATAAAGGATGTGCCTTGGTCAATGATGAACCAATAACATGCTACACAGGGTGAAGTGCTACGGAAAAAGAGTCTTTCGGTACTGTCAGTGGGATTATGAGTCAAAGCAGAAAAATGAAGGGCTGCCAAACTGCGCAAAAGGTGGGGAGAAGGGGCTGAAAATGTTGAACTGAAGGAAAGAAAAGGTTGTTAATTCAAAAAAATTAAAAAAAACTAACCAGATGTTGGACCGCCAAATATTTTGTAATCTGGTGTAGTTGAAGTAGGCAAAATTTCTAAAAGAATTAAAGGAACAAGTAATCAGTGAAAAGTAACCAAAAGAAAGCAAAAATTTACGAATTCCAATTAACTAAAAAAGTAGGAAAAAAAAAACAACCAAAAAGACTGTAAATTAAAAGATTAGCCTACTGGTTAGACTACCTCTCTCTTGATCTCCTACAAAATTATAAAGGTGAAGAAAAAGACAAAGTAAGACTCTTTTCTAATGTATCCCCATGAACAAATAGCTCAGCTTTTGCGAAGTTTAAGTTCAATGCTAGGTGGTATGTGTCCCAAAGTCATTAAAAAGACTGGTAGTAAAATAATGTCCACGTGCAAATGTTGTCAAAAGGAAGCTCCAGGAGGGAATGGAAGATTCTGTCTTACCATGGCAGTCCCCTAGATGGGCTGTGTGGCCGTATTCTGTGTCTTGTTCATATCCTCCAGCACTGTGGTTATGGAAAGCAAAGAAGTCTTCAGTTAACAACCTTCATAGGAACACGAGTGACAGCCAGAGCAGAACCAAGAACACAGACTGATTAGTAACAATGGGCAGAGAGGAAAAAAAAAACACACACAACACAACATTTCAACTTAACTTGCTATAATACTTATTTCCTTCAAAAATTTCTCAACTACAATGTTCAAGAGAGTAAAAGATAACTATTTTTTTCTCTCCATCCATTTCCCTTAAGTGTGATTATATTTACTATCTCCCTTCTCACATCTCCAGGTTTTCTTTTTTTTTTTTTTCCCCATACAAAAAAATAAAATAAAAAAGAAAGGAAAGCAAAGTAATAGACGTGGAAGTTTTTTACAGTTTCTAGCTTTAGAGAGCCTTGGGAAGACAGTGCATCCCAGCTCACATGACCAAGTATACTTACAGCATCCCTGGGGTCACTCTACCACAGGCTCCCTGGCTTAACCAGCCACAGTACGGGTCACGAGAGGCAATACAAGACCTGTGTTAAAACAAACAGAATGCGACTTGGATTTCCTCATTATCAAAGGATTTTTTTTTTCTGCAACACCCAGAATAAGTAATGAAACATGAGCTTACTTTTTACATGATCCATAACGCTCACAGCGGCTGAGGGGAATGCGGATAATGCAGCTTGAGAAGGCCACATATAAAGTGTGATGATCTTTATCCAACTGCAACGCGATGACCTTTTTGTCTTCCTCGTTCTCAGCATTGCACCTAATTTTGTGGAATACATTTTGGAGCCATATGTTTAGTCAGTCAAGTATGGTTTGGTTTTGTAATTACTGAGAGCTGGGGAAATCTTAAGGAATGGTCTTAATAACAAACCAGGCAAGTACGCGGTTAGGGACACAATTATGAGATTCATCTTCTACTTCTCTGCATGACTGGCTAACTTTCAGGCTGGACAAAGGGCTTGGTAAGATTGTTTTCCTGTTAAGAGGCTCAGAGGGAATTGCAATTGTGAAGGCTGTGTTAGACTCTGGGGAATGAAAAGCATAATGTGTTAATGCATTTAAATCTTCCTGTGATAGATGTTTCTGGATCTTCCTTAGCTTCATTTTTCTCATTTATTTCTTGCTTGTTTTAATGACCCAAATAATCTCTTACATATCAATGGTTGGAGGAAAACGCTTACCTAGAATCATATTCTATGTGTGTGCACTTACAACTGTTTGTTGCCATGTGGCATCATGAAATATATCTGCAATGTACGAGGGGTGCTACTAAAACACCCTCATTTTCCATAGGTGAAAAACAAGGGCTGAATTGTTTTTAAACTCATCAACCGCTCACCTCCTTGCCCTAGTGGGCTCATGAACTACAAAAAAACCCAACAGAAAACAAAAACAAAAAAACAGGATTTCTTATGTTTCAGTGAAGGAAAAAAAAAAAACACCATTACTTTGCTATTACTAATTTAGACGGCTAAAAAGAATGAAACACACACCAGAAATTTTTGAGCAGTGCTGAAGCGCCTTCTGGTAAAATATACCTACTTTGCGTGGTTGTAAGCTTCAATCTCTTCCAGCAATACGCTGTCATTCAAAGAGAGTGGACTGGTCTTTGCCAAAACTTTAAGTACCACGCCAGCTTCAGAGCCAACAAAGATGACTGTGTAGTTCTGGTAGGGGCCGGCAGAACGGTCCACCGCGATGGCCGTCAGCCTGTACCTGCAGGAGGAGGTGGCATATGTCAGAGGGAGGCTGACCTGAAGAGAACAGGCTGGGCAGGAGCCAGCCTCTGTCCCCCACAACCTCACCTGACCCGAGTCTTTGTGAACCAGGGCTCATCAGCAATGGGCGGAACCGCGGAGTCCATCAGAGGGTGGGATTTGATGAATGATAGGGTTTCATCCGGGAAATCGATGGAGGTTTTATAACCTTCAGCAAGGTCATGTTTTGCACAGCAACCAGGCCTGAAAGGAAAATCGTATTGCTTTATTCCCCTACTCCACTCCCCCACCCCCCACTACATCTAAGGAGTAAGTGTAAAGTCTGAAAGAAGAGGTCAGGATGGAGAGAGGAGATTGCATGAACCCAGAGAAGCAATGCTGTTTCCCTGATACCAGTGGATTCCCCACACTCCTGCTCACCGGCCCCAAGGCCATGTCTACTAACTCAGTCTGAGATGCTGCAGAGCACCCCCTTCCTGGTGTCAGAAGTTGGCCCGGCTGCTTTCCGGGGATGGATGTTCAAGACCAAACCCGCTTTGACCTTTTTCTTTACCTTGGCTTTGGTACTTTGTCTTCGGGCACTGCCGTCCAAACGGAGTCTGGAGTTTTCTGTTCTTTAAATCGTCCTTTGAATACCTTTTCAATGTCATTCATGCTAAACGCACACACTGCTGAACCAGGGATGCTGGAAAAAGGGAAACCAATCAGGAGGAGGCTGGTGGCAAGGGGCAACCTCTTGGTTCTAACACGCATGTGCAGAACATCTTCTGAAGCGCCGGGGATCTGCCCTCACCTGTTGAGCTGAGTGGTAAACACCCCGACCACAGTGGGGATGCCATTGATTTGTATGATGTCTGTAATAGACTGCAGAACATCAAAGTAGAAAAATGAATCTCCAGGGACAGAACAGTTAAGCCGAGCCTTCAGAAATGAAGTCCAGTGTTTCTCCAGGACCCGCTGGGAGCCACCCATGTCGTTTTTACAGATTCGGGCCACACGGGAATATACAGCCTGCCCAGGGGACAAAAGCAAAGCAACAGGGCTATGAGCGAGGACAAGGAATAGAAACAAAATGCTGCTATTTAAGGGATGGACAAAAAAAGATGCTAAAGATATATCTGGTTCAAAAGAATCTAGTAGCAGCCTTCTCTCTAGGGGTCTGGACAGTAAGAATGTAAACTAGATTCACCTGTGAGAAAAGAGGGCCATTGTCCCATTTTGCCAACATGCTTCCCAAGAAATGAGCCATCTATCTGTCTTTCTGAATGAAAACCACTCCTGCACTTTGTGTCCAACTTCGCTTCTTGGGTTGTTAATGAAATATGCAAAGAAAGGGTTGCAATGCTTTAGAATCGCATGGGCTTTCACTGAAATGCTCAAAATTGAATGGGCCCCCCACTTTCTATTCTTCCTTTTGACACTGAGAAAGAATAGACTATCCATGTATTTCTAAACAGTAAAAGCACCCACAGCTCAAGGGTACCTGTAGAACACTTTCCGTGGTGGCAGGAAAAAGAAAAAAAAGGAAATCTTCTCAAGGCTGGAGGCTGCTGTTCCCACTCTGGCCATTGTTTTCTAGCAATTATTCTCATGATAGCCACCCACCTCTCTGCACTTGGCCCTATGTGCATTGAATGGAGCACGGGAAGGCAAGCCCAGAGAGCGTCCTCAGCTCTCCCAGACTGGTCTCAGTGCCATGCAGTACAGGTCCACAACACGAGTCAAACGCATACTTGCCTTGCCTAAATTATTATGTTCTACTGCAATTTCTCGAAAGAAGAAATAGACATAGTTTCCATATTCTATGGCATGAAGAAAGTGTGGCTCTGAAAGACAAATTGAAAACAAACTGGTTCCTAAAGAATAATTCAATTAGCACCAGACCCCCGACTGCTGGGCGTGACTGACAGACGCAGCAGGTTACATTCAAGGCAGGCGAGGATGCCAATAGGCCACCGGGTTTGAGGGCTCCCCCAATATGGGTGTGCAAGCTTCAGGGAGCCCGCCGTCTTTAAAGTCAGCTAATGGACTGTAAAAAGGCCTCCAGGGAACTGAACTACCGCAAAGGTCTTTGTTTAAACAGATTTATTCATTAACCTATTTAACTAGGGAAGAAAATCTCTTATACTGAGAATAAAAAAATCTGGATTTCTAGACTCTGAGGAACAAAATAACTCTGTAGATATTGCCTAATCGATTCTCATTGTTAACTTTCCATGACAGGTGCACGAAGAATGGGGAAGTACTATTCCCTGCACTGAGAGTTAGACAGGTGGGTGCACACAGAGACCGGATCTCTCTCTCTCTCTCTCTCTCTCTGTTTTGTGCTCTCAGGATATACATCTTACACAACTTACAGGACTTACTTTTCTGACATGACTGCTAGTCTTCTCATTCCCCATTTACAGTTCTGTTCAAAACCTGAGTAGTGTGTATGTGTTCTAAATAAACAGCATAAATTCATTCACTGAACCTCCCGATGGCTGTAACTGTTATTTCCACCCTGGCCTATCCCTCTGTCCTGGTGACTCCCATGTCACTGGTCTTCAAAGGTACCTTTTATCCATTTGGAATCATATTTTATTGTGCGAAGTGCAGATCCATCGCCCATGCTTCGATAAATAACAGCATCACTGGCCAAGAAGTCAGCCACTGTGGCAGAATACAACTTCCCATCTGAAACCAAAGTTATAATTTTGGTAAAACAACTAGAATTATCTTGCAGTGCGTGAGCTTCTGTGGTGGGCTAAATCCTTTGGTGTGGTTTCACCTGTGTTATTGTTAGTTACACAAGTAAACCTATACCAGGTGCCTGCAATCAACCTGTGACAGGGTGGCCCAGGGCATAACCCAGTCTCACAAATAAGGAATCTAAACATCGAAATGTTAGGCAACTTACTAAGGGTCACTGGCTTAGTTAACAACAGGGCCAGGCAACAGAATACCTATACAATGCACTGAAAGAGCCTTGTTTTTAATCTCCCCTCTTTTGGAAATCTGTTCAGAGATTTTAGCCTTTGAAACACTTATAGCAGGGTAGTTATTTAAGTTATAAGCTTTCTTCTTCCTTTAAATTCCTTTTGCACCTTCAATGTCATTAATCATCTGCATTCATTACACTGAAGATCTTTTTTTTTTGAGACAGAGCCTCAAGCTGTCACCTTGGATAGAGTGCTGTGGCATCACACCTCACAGCAACCTCCAATTCCTGGGCTCAAGCGAGTCTCTTGCCTCCACCTCCCAAGTAGCAGGGACTACAGGTGCCCACCACAACGCCCGGCCATTTTTTGGTCGCAGCCATCCTTGTTGTTTGGCGGGCCTGGGCTGGATTCGAACCCGCCAGCTCAGGTTTACGTGGCTGGAACCTTAGCCTGTTGAGCCACAGGTGCCGAGCCTGCACTGAAGATCTTACCAGCAAAGAGGGCCACATTGGTTTGTTTGGCATCAAATGGGCATCTTGCCAGGCCGCTAATTTCTTCCCCATCATATTCTAAAGTATTCAACTACAAAAGAAAAATAAATAGCTGGTGTCATAACTGTCCAATGTACCTGTTGGAAGGCAAAGCTGCTTTATTGGTAAAATAAAGAAAATGCTGCTTTATTAGCAAATAAAGAAAAATTGTCTTTATTCTTTCATGGTGTTAGAGGTAAAATAAATTACTAGAAAACAGAAAGGATCCAGCTCTTAACAACATACCAGTGAGGGAAGAAAAGGTGATCCCAAAGAGTACATCATGTAAAATACACTTACCTTATAGTACCTACACATGGGATTGAATGCATTGGTACCACAGACAAAAACCATCTCATCATTTCTTGGAACAAACACTTTGATAAAGTTGTGGCATTCATCCTAAAGAAAGTAAAGATTAAATTGAAATCAGACATTCCCCTTGCTGACATTGTGGTTATCAAGCCCACACAAAGACTAAACCTAGCGGGCAGTTGTCTGTTTCACTCACTTTATGTTTGCCTTTCATAGCACAGTTTTCTCGATCCTGCTGTCTCGATCGCCACGTCAGCTTCTGTATCAATCAAGCATAATCAAATATTTTACTGGGAAATATTTTTGGAGGAGAGAAGGACATTCTTTCAGGGAACGCAAATACAGTGGTTAACTACACTTGCTCACCTTGCTTGGTATTACTTCTGTTTTGGGGATTTCATTTAAGTTTACTGTATAAACTTGATCCCTGTTGGAAATAAGGCAACAAGTCATATCATGTGAATACATAAAAATGTTAAGCTGCTTCTTATTTTATTTTTACAGATTTGCCTTTATTGTGTTTTGGAGATCATTTGGATTTTCTCCGTCTCAAACAGAGCCAGCAAAGAATACTTTTTCATCAGTAAGATACTTTTATATATCACTGTAGTCAGAGAGGAGAATAAGCTATGCTCTGCAGGCATGGGTCAAACTGCTCCATGGTATTTGCATAGACATATTTCTAATATTTGCTTGAATAATTCTAAGTTAAAAAAGAATTTTTAAAAGTCTTTTACTTTTTCCCTGCTGCTTTAGGGAAAAAAGAATGGTGTATGATTTTTTTTTTGATGGCAGTAATAAAATAGCACTGCTGAAGGTTTTACCTCTGTATTTTGCTTCTAGTACACAACACTGACTCTTCTCAATGGATATTTCTGGCTACTTGCAATTTTTGATCACAATCACATATTAGTTTTCCATGAACTAGACACATTAATGCAAGCGCCACAAGAGAAAAGAATTTTAATCTAATAAACCAACGAGAGGAAAATTACCTGCCAGCAATATAAAGTGTGTCTCGGATTTTCAACATCAGCTGAAAGTCCAGCCTGTGCTGAGATTCATTGCCTGAAGGGCGTCCTCTAAAAACCGGATATTGCCTTGAATCTGCAAGTAAAAATGGGCTAAACCATCAGTCAGGATTATGGAGCTGAAGAATCAATATACAGCATTGATTAGCTGTATATACTAGTTGTAGAAGGGTTTTAACTAAATTCTTCTCCTACGGTCTTGAATATAAATGAATAAAAGACAACAAATGTCAGCAAATGGTCTTTTTCTTTTAACTGAAAATATATAACCTCTACGTGGGTTGCTGTGAAATGCACCCAGTAAAATGGTCCCCTGGCCTCTGAACACTAGGAGACGATTACAGATAAGTTAATATGCGAAACAGTTTGAAGGCATACAAAGCTCTCTTTCCTTCTTTCTGAAAGTGAATACGCTTAGCCAGTGAAGACACAAAAAGCTTCCTTCTCCGAGAAGGCTAGTGTTCTTGAGATGACTTACAGTGATAGTCGACCGTATTAAGGGGCTCGTCATCTTCGGGAAAGCTGACTGCCCTCAACTGGGAGACCATCAGGAGCAGCGTGTAGGCACAGAACAGAGAGACCCTCATGGTGGGCTGAGAGGAAGTCAGAGCAGCTCCTCCCGAGCTACCTAGAAAACAGAAGCAGTTTGCAAAGATCTCTATGAGGTGATAAAAGTGTTTTCTCCTTTGTAATGAGCCCAGTTCTCGCCATTGGCTCCCTCCAAAGCCCCCTCCCATTGGGAATGCTGGTGGTGGTGGATCAGGTATCACCGAAAACACAGGCAAAAAGATGGCAGCCTGCCAGGCCTGATTAAAGCATCTGGAGAGCAGATTGACGTTTTAGGCACAATTGCAGGAATTTTTGAGGTAACTGTATGTCATCACAGCAGAATCACCAGAACCATGAACAGAAATGCTGGCTGCTGACTTGGCAAGAAGATGGACAAAGTTGGGAGTAGAATTTTAACTAAACTCCAATCTGCATCCCTTCCCCCAGTCCTGAAATACATCCAACACAGCTTGTCTCTGCCCTCAACAAAATGCTCAATCTGCCCCTCAAATAGGCAGAGAGCTCATGATCCTGTCACCCGCTCCCCAGCTGTTTGCTTACAGTGTTGTCAAATTCCCAGCACTGCCCAAGCTTTAGCCCTGAATTCTTAGGTCAGTAGGTCCATAAGCTTAGTAAGACCAACATGGAAACAGTGACACAAGTGACCTTGAATAGGGGTGAAAATGCATTGAAATAAACAAAATGATTTCATGATAACCATTCAAACAAAGCAGGGCAAGGATGACATAGCACAGCCGACACCAGGCCACTGAGGAAGTCTCCATTTTACATAAAACCATTTAGACACAAACTAATACTCTAAGTGTGACTGTTCTCTTAGCTTTATTGAACTGTAGAGTGCAGGAGACCTTAGGGACCATTGAGTCCACCCCTGCCCTCATTTTTCAGATGAGAAAACCTGGGGCTGGGAAAATTAAGGGACTCACTGAATTTCACAGCACTAATTAAGGCAACATTGGAGTCTGGCCTCACATGAACTGAGTTCTTCTCTAGGTGCTTCTCACCAACTTACATACAGAAAATAAATGACTGGGTTTTCCTTTCAAAAATACAGCATTGCGAGAAAAATTTGGGGGGTGGAATACATGTATTCATCCTCTTTATCAAAGTGATATTTCACAGGTGTTAAATTTCATTAAATTGTACATTAAACAGTGCCATTTATTATATATCAATACCTCCATAAAGTTGTCAACACATAGCATTAACTGTACAGTAAAACAGTAACAATTTAAAAAGATCTTTAAATGTTTTTAACTTATTAAAAAGATAAATTAAGGTCCTGTTAGGCCAATGCGATGGCTATTTTTGTGAGGTAGTAAGTGGTCTGCTTTGCCTTCCTGAACCGAAACTGTCACTTCCAGCTACTATACTGAACAGCAAAACATTTAGCTTTATCTTCAGTCTCATGTACCTGAGAACTTTAGGGGCGATGGGCAGAATTACTTCAAATTTCAGAAGAGTCCAACTGCTCAACCAGGTACTGACTGTGCCTTTTTTGTAGACCTAACGCCAAAAACACAGTTGTACATACATGCCTGCCATGCAGGGCTCCAAATATGTCTCTAACTCGAGAAGAACCCAAGTATATGTCAGATTCGAATCCTAGTTTGCAAGGAGAGAACACTGCGCAATTTTTCTTAGGAATGACAATCCAGCTGTAAGGTAACACATTTAAAATGCATTCTAAAAGCATGACAGCATCTTTTGGTACTCAAGTTGAAGGAGTGTGGACTCCGGGGTTCATCTGACTTCAGTATAGATGAAACTCTACCACTCCCTACCTACTTTGCTAGGGAAAGCTTCTTCAGTCTCTCTGAGCCTTAATTACATTATCTGTGAAATAGAATAGCACCATCTCTTTGGGGTGAAAAGGAACCACATACCTGGCACACATCAAATTCTGAGGAAAGATAGTCCCTGTTACCTATTTCCTACTAGAGAATCCTCAGTTTTGCCAGACTGACTTTAGGAGTCTGAAGAGGGCCTCAGGAGAAGATGTCCTAAAATATTAAGGCTATTGGGCCAATTTTTCCCCATAAATGAATAAAATACTAACGGGCTACTTTTAGAATGAATTTTGTAATTTGTACCTATTGATCAAACCTGCACAATAAAGTAAAAAAAGATTCATCAACAAGTCTACCATTCTAACCTAACAACCACGCTGATTGTGCCATCTGCACCTGTTTTCAACGGTCCTGACAAGAAGGCCTCTTTCTGTCCGTCACTTGTTCTGAAGCAATGTCTTCCCATTTTGCTTTTCCACAATGTAATGTCATTCATAAAGACACTAGAAAGTTGAAGTAATATATAAGTACAAAATGTTGCCCTAAGAACTAGCTTCTGCTAAGGCACCATCCCAAATATCATCCTCTAGATCAGTGGTTCTCAACCTTCCTAATGCTGCAGACTCTTTAATACAGTTCCTGTGGGTCATGACCCACAGGTTAAGAACTGCTGCTCTAGATAGAAAGTTACTGGATCTTTCTGTCGGATATCAGGAAAAAGAATCAGAAAGACCAATTGATCCAAAAGAAATGTAGAAATACTATATGTATAAAAAGAAAAATATAGTTCTCCTCCATGACAGGTGAGTGGCTTGCATCACATAGGCAGAGGCTCTGTGTCCCAGACAGCTGGGCAGGGAGGAGGTCTCACCAGGAAGTGATCCCAGCATTAAGGCTGAGGATGGAGTCACTGCTGACTCACGAGCAAGTTCCAAGCTGCCGGCTGAGCTATCATTTCCTATAACTCATTCATCTGACACTGCAGAAAGCAATTTCTCCCCACACCCCGCCTCCCGCCAATCTAATCCTCCAAAAATAAAGCCCTACCACTAACTGCTTCCTGTCTCTGCATAAAGCTTTATTTTTTTTAAATTACTTTCAGATTTGCCATAGAAGTTATAAATGGAAGTATTTAATGTTATACATATATCAAAGTAAAGCTGGATGGAGGAAGGAGGAATCTGTAAATACCTGAGAGAAATATACCAGAAAAGAGATATACTTGCATATAAACCCCTAAGAATATTTAGTTTTCACTTTATTTAAGAATGTATTTCAGGATTCCAGAACTTGCGATAGTGAAACTATTTATGTTGAATGAGGGTGAACCAAGAGGCAGGACAAAATTTCTAGAAAAGAACATGGACCTTGGGGCTAGAAAAAATCTGAATCCAAATTTGCTTATGCCATTACTACCTGGCTCTGGGACTGTGTTTAAGTTGGCTTCATCTCTTTAAGCCTTGGTTTAATCAAGTGTAAGGTGGGAATAATTATCTTTACTCCCTTTTAGGCTCTTCTTAGAATTAAATAATATCATTCTCCAAAAGCTTCTAACTGACAGTAAATCTTTAGTAAATTTTAGTGAATATCATCATGACTACTATAATTATCTTTTCTTGGACAAAAAGGACAGAAAAAAAGAGAAATGTTCCCTCACTCATCTCGTACAACTGTTTGCAGAACTGTTAAGGAATGCCATCATAACAATGATAGGAGTATCCCTAGAGGGTAAGGTGCAGCTTCATAGTGCAGGAAGTAATGGCACAAAGCCTACCACTAACAACTTAAACAGGGTCCTGGAGCCAGGAAGTAATGGCATAAGCAAATGAAGATGCCTCCAAAGAGGAGGAAGGAACCTCCCTCCAATGTAAGCTTACAATAAAGAACATAACTACATGAGGTTGTCAGTCAGACAGAAAGCACAGATACTTGAGTAATTATTCTGTCACTTTTGGGTACTTTATATGGTACTTTTCTCCCATATATTCCTGGTGTTAAATCTTACATATAATAGTAAAGCTCTTAAAAGGAGTTCAGATTCACTAAGACACCCAGCCCTTGATCAGCAGGATCCCTGAGAGAAGGAAGGTGCAAAGAACTGAGCTCCACACTCAGCACTTATTTCAGTTTACCTTATGGGACTTGCTACTCCTTAGGCTCTATCAAAATGAGAGGAGCTATAAAGAGGAGTTACATTTTTGACAGTCTCAAATTTAGAGCACACCGAGAAGTACTAGTAAGTAATCAAAGGCTCTCATTTGAACTTCTGTAACCCACGCCCTAGGAGAACGGAAAAACACGAAGTGAACCAAACTTTAAAAATTCCTAGCTGATCTCCAGGAAGCTTAGTACCAGAGTGAATGGATATAATTTCCCATTCTACCCACTTGCCAGAAAAAATAAAGTGGAACCTCTCCAGAAAAAGATATCAATCAGAGATTGTAGTTTTATTATGTGCAATGACCAACACTCAAGCAGCAATCACCAGACATTCCAAGAACTACAACTGAGAGACAGAGAGCACATAAGCCCACTAGAACAAGGCCCATAAATAACCAAGATAAAAAATTCTACAATTGAAAAGCAAAGTAACTAGAATTTTGTAGATGTGTTTATCAACATATTTTTCAGAACTAAAGATAGAACAGAGAGATAGTTTAATGGAAGTTATTAGACAGAAATATGGAAAGCAAAAATACTGGGAAAAAAAAGACAAGACAGTATGAGATATAAAAGCTTGTTAAAAGATCTAACATTGGAGTCCCTGAGCGTGATGGTTGCCTCCTTTTTCAAAAGTGACAAAAAATCATAAGCCACACATTCATGAAAATGTGAGAACTTCTAATTACAAAGAAAATCACATGTAGACACATTATGGTTAAATTGCTTAAAGCAAAGACAAATTTTTAAAATGTTAAAAGCTAAAGATATAATACCTTCAATGAAGGAAGGCTAATATTGACTTGTGACTTACCAAAGAAACGATGGAAGTCATTAGACCATGGAATGGGCCTTTTTAAAGTGCTAAAAGAAAATACATTTCCAGATGAGAGTTCCATGACTAGTAAAAATATTCTTTAAAAATAAAGGCAAAATAAAGATGTATAAGAGAAATAAAAACCCAGGAGATTATCTGTTAGCAGACCCAAACTAAAAATACAGAAAAGTTATTTGTTAGGGAAAAGAATTCACAGGGGAGGTTAATGCAAGTTCTTGTTTATTGTTATAAAATTGTGGCCAAATTTGAAATTAATAAGTCCTAGATCAAAAAATATTGCAGAAATGGGAAGACTTGACTTTACTTCGCTCAAAGAACCCAGAGAGATACCATGTTGATTTGAAAGCTCTCTCCCTGGCCCTCTTTGGAGATGCCATCTCTCAAGAAAGATCTGTGCAGACTCGCATACTCCAGCCACCTCAGGATCTAAGAGAAGAGTTGTTTCTTCTAGTTTCCCAATGACTCTTCCAGACCTTGAGGCTCCATGGAAAGTCTTTTCTTGAGGTTCTGCCCTTTCTCTCTCTTACACAGTACTTCCCAGTCATTTTCTCTAGCCTTTAATGACTTTAGTAGCCCCACCCCAGGTTTTCATACTGGGACTCCACTTCAAATATCATAAAGTCAATCACCATGTGCTCTCATCCTCATCTCTCGTCCTTCCAGCTTGGGGGTCTGACCACTTTCACCACTTTCTCTTTCTACTCTTCAGGGCCTTCAGCTCACTAACTGCTCTCACTTCTTCTCATCCTTAGTCTTATCTGATGGCAACATACCTCCTTATCCATCTAGATAAAATCATCAATGGTCAGTCATTTCCATAATACTTCTGTCTAAGCTCCTGACTCTCGTCCTCCATGTCCTTGTCAGACTGTCCTGCAAAGTCTTGTTTTGGGTAATCTCAGCCATCCACCTTCTGCACCTGCCCTAGCGCAGCTTGAGCACTAGTGATAACAAGTACATCTTGATCAATTTGGTTGTGACAGAACAGAATTCTTGTTCTTCCACTACAAATAGCACTGAAAAACACCAGAGATCTTATGCTTCTCTAGTAATATTGCCTGTTCCCCAAATGAATAAGCCTAAAATTTTTCCAGTTCACTCAAGGCCCTGATCTGCTTTCTCTCTGCAGTCTGCTACCCTCCTTTCCCCCTGCCTCACAGCTACCTCATAAAAAAATAGAAGCCATATGAAAGGAACTTCCTCAGTTTTCCCCTTGCCCTTCACCAAATACATCCTCCTCCTCTTGTGCTTTCCACCCAATCCCTTCACTCTCTTCTCAAAAAGAAAGACATTGATTATCTTTCTTCTTCTCTGGTTTATTCTGTAATTTTTCAATGATTAAATATTGTCTATCAGCATTGAAATATGTCCAGGTCTCCCTCACCTGAAAAAAATTTAAAAAAGGGAAGCAATTTCCTGTGGCCTCAAAGCCCCTTCTAGCCATCATCTGTCTTTTCCCTTCTCTTCACAGGCATGGAAAAAACTTTTGTATTCTCACTGTCCTCATTTCCTCAGCTCCTGCTCACTCTTCTGCTTTCTGCGTTCCAGTTCCTCTCCTGGTAGATACTAATGACCTCCAGGTACATACTTGCAATAGAAAATTTCCAGTCCTATTTCATTTGATTGCTTAGTAGCTTTAGACGGTTGACCATTTGTAACTTTCCAAACACTGACTTTCCTTGTTTTCTCTTGTATCGCATTCTTCTGACAGTTTGCCCACCTTGCTGTCTGCCCCTTGCTTTTACCCCATTCATTTTCTGGCTGCAATAAGAATTATCTTTTCAGGCTTGGCGCCCATAGCTCAGTGAGTAGGGCGCCGGCCACATACACCGAGGCTGGCAGGTTCGAGCCTGGCCCAGGCCAGCTAAACAACAATAACAACTGCAACCAAAAAATAGCTGGGAGTTGTGGTGGGTGCCTGTAGTCCCAACTACTCAGGAGGCTCTGGCAAGAGATTTGCGTGTGCCCAAGAATTTGAGGTTGCTGTGAGCTATGACACCATGGCACTCTAACCAGGGTGACATAGTGAGACTCCATCTCTAAAAAAAAAAAAAAAAAAAAGAGAGAAAGGAAAAAAATTACCTTTTCAGAATATAAACCTGATCATGGACACTTAATCCTCCAATAACTTTCTATTAATCTTAGGATAAAGCCCAAGTATTTTTCATGAGACCTTTACAGATCTTCATGTTCTGAATCCTGCCTCCCTCCCCAGTCTTACCTTGAGCTTCTATCTCCCTTTTCTTGTGGCACTTCCACCTGGCTCTGTTTTGGGCCCTGTAATGTGGTATGCCACCTGTCAATCCTTGCTCCTAATTTCTCTCTAGATTGCCCTTCTTGCCTCCCCTCCCTGGCCTGGTTAAGCCCTCCTCATTTTTCAGAGCCTAGGGAAGCTTTTCGTCAGTCCCATGAGTCAAGTATGTTTCACCATTGTTAATACGTGAGACAACTGTGAATGAACTGTGAATGAAGGAATAAATAAAAGAATCAACTATGTGTCCTAAATTACACAGCACTGCTGAATCTCTCAGTGTAAGACTCCTGTCTCATTTAGATTTATATAATACTATTATACAAACAACAGATGGCAGGAGACCCCGGGGGGATGGGTACCTGCGGTTCTAGTCCCAAACAGGACTGATGCTTTTACTTGAGAATGCTGTGTACTAAAAGAAGAAGAGTAGGTGGAACTCGACCTACAGCATAAAGGGCACTACTGACTGTGGAGTATATGATACTCGAGGGGGTAACGGAGAATTGTCACATTATAGTAGAAGAGGATGATGTATCTGGAGTCACGGGAATTACAGATCTACGGCTCATGATAGCCCCACATGACCAAATGAAAAAGGAGTGATGGGTTTAGGTAGACTGAAAGAGAACCAAGAGAAGCAAATTAATTTCTAGCAATTGGAGCCTAGCAAGACACAAAGGTTGTAATTGAAGGCCAACTACAAAAGAAAGGTTTATGTAGTTTCCACATGTCTAAATTCTAAGCAGTGTGTTTTGTGTAGGGCTTTGGATTTTAATAAGCGATCACATCAGTTTAATGGAAGTGGTATGGTAACTAGGCTGATGGTATAACCTCTGGTGTAGGAAAAGGTAACATACACTGAACTGCCAGGCCTTCCTTCACCTCCCATTTGTGGTGAGAAGACAAGACTAGGAACCATCAGTAGGTATTTACAAATTCCAGAAGACTCATAAGTAGACCTGGGTCAGGGTACTCTGGGTTCCTTTGAACAGAGTGGGTAGCTAATTTTATCCAGGCTCACTAAGTGACTCTTGGCTGATGGGGTATCTTGGAGGAGCATCAGTTCTTCCATTTAAGGAATCTTTACAGTGACCCTATGCCATTCCCACTCAGTCCTCTCCTGCACACAGGCTTAGGGTCCAGATGGTATGTATAAACAAATAAATGCATCCTCTCTTACTCTGGGCCAGAAAGAAGTTGCTGAAAGGCCCTTGACTCTGAGATTCTTCCTCCTTCTGGGAAAGTGGGTTCCCAAGTTAGAGGAAGAAGCTTCCAGCACTGTTTGGTTAATGACATCTTATAATTAACCACCTAAAAGTTTGCCCCATAGCCTGCTGAGGAAATGACACCGCAGCTCTCTGACTCACCCTCCACCAGCTGAAGCCCTGCTGGCACATGAGAATCTAGAAGGATATCCATTCTAAACAGCAGCTTCCCTGACCTGGGCTGCCTTCAATATCTCCCTCTCCTACTTCCTTGTCCAGCCAGGCTTCTTTGAAGAGAAGTCTGAATCCATAGTCTCTACTTTCTCATTTTTCGTTACATTTTTAGCCCACTTTAGCCTAACTTTAACCCCTGTCTTCTATCCAACTATTTTCCAAATCCAAGGCCATCCTTATTTTAAATCTTCCTTCATCTCCTTGAGGCATTTAACCATGTTGGCCATTTCATCAGATCCTGAAATATCACCTCTGGCTTTCCTAGTTCCCCCTGCTTTCTAGCTATTCTTTTTCATCAACCTGCCCAGATTGGTGCTAATATACTCACCCATTGGATGTGATTCTTCATGGTTCCACTGGGTCTCTGGGAAGTTGCTCACATGAAACCTTTCTTCACCACTACCAATTCTGTACAACCCAAACCTACACGTCTGGCACAGATCACATTCCTTAGCTCTACATTTAGTCGTCTAAATTCACTAGGTATTTTTGCCTCAGTGAAACACTGGCAATTTAGACTCAGTAGTCCAACACTGAACTTAAGACAATCTACCTTGACTTCTCCTCCTATAAATCCCCTGGAGAGCACAGGCCCACAGCTCAGCATGCCTTGATTCTAAGCCAAGCACTGCTACTTACTGGTCATGTGAACTTGGACATGCTATTAATATTTAACCTCTCAATTTCTCAAGTTTTCCTACCTAAAATGAGAATAATAATAGTGCTAATATTATGACAATGACACAGCAAGATAATATCCTGTGTAAACATGTGACCAAACCCCTTGCACCTGGTAAGAATCCAATAATTCTAACTATTGTCATTATTGTTATTGATATTTTTCATATCCTACTCAGTCACTTGAGTGACTTAAGCCTGGGAGCCATCCCAGATTGCTCTCTCTCCATCATCCTCTTGTGATGTCAGTACATCCTATTGCTTCTATTTTTTTGCTGATCTAGAATCTGCCCTTGGCTGGTTTGTGCGCTCCTAGATTTCTGGTGCATTCTCCACAGAGCCACCAGAACGATCTCTCCAAAACACAAACAGTATCATGTTGCTGCCCTGTCTAAAAGCACTTTAATGGTTCCCAAAGGCCTATATGTAAGGTCTAAATTCATTTCCAAGATTTACAAGGACCTTTGCCATCAGACTCTTGTCAGCTTCTCCGTTTCACCTACTGATGCTTCTCCACTTTGATCCCAAAGCTGTGTCATCTGCACACACAATTTCCTCTAAAATACCCTTCCTGGAAACTGTCTACTCACCAGCTCTAAAATTCCCTGGCCCTCCCACCTCCTGCAGTCCTCCCCACCTTGAACTCCTCTCCCCCAATCCCACTGCTCTGCTCAGGATGAGCAATCCTCCTATGATACTATGTCAGTACTTTTTTAATAGGACGTAGAGCTCATTGCAATGCTGCTTATCTTCATGTTTTTCTCTATCCAGCTGGGCTGCTTGAGGGAGTATTGTCCTCTACTGTCACGGTCGGGCAGGGGGCCTGGCACCCAGAAGGTCCTCAGTAAGTATTTAATGAAAAGAGGGAGAAATAAATAGATGGAGGAAGTAGCACCCTGGCAGGACTCAGCTATGGCACATGTGCCACATCAAAGTGGACAGCTGTCCACCCCCCAGCACTGAGTCTTGAATCTATCATCCTTCTCCTACAGCCTTGGCACGCAATCCTTCCTCATTAGCCCCAGCCATGAGTTTCACTCAGGTGTTGAGAAACCAAGAGATTCTCCATAAAAGGCAATAGACGCCTCTTGTCACAATTACCCATCATTAACAAACTGCTCTTTGATCCGGGAGAAACGGGCAACCCAGGCCAAAGGACTGAGTGATTCCTGTCACCCTTCTCTCCCCCTGGAAACTCCTGCTTATTTTGCAGCTTTCTCACAACAAATGGAAGGAAAGCAGAGCTGTTTCTGAGATTAGGGAGCAGGGCGTACAGACAGAGAAGAGGCCTGCTTGTCTCCCCACTACTCAACAAATAAATATAAAATAAAAAGTCAGGCTGTCCAATAGCTGGTGGATGCCTGAAATTCTGCAATGGGGAATTCTTTTCTTTGGCTATTGGCCTTTTTCCCCAGTTATAAAGTAGGTAGGGCTAGAGCAGAATAACATAAGCAAGAAATCAGTATGGATACATTTATAAGATTTTTCTTAGGGCCCGTTTCTGTTAGAAGAAAACAAAAAAAAGACAGGCGTCGATACACCCCATGATGGGAGAGTAAAGGGCAGGTAGGGAATACAGGGACTTGTGGGTTCGTGATTAGTGCTTTGCTCTGAAAATCAGCGTCTTCTTAAAAGTTGGGCCAATTCTCTTTATTTTCAGTGTATTTTATGTGCATAACAAATCTGAGATTTAAAGAAGTTTTCTGAAAGTTAGAGCACCTCGCATGCAAGGTTTTCAGTTGAAGCCTGGATTTTCCTAAAGTGAAGCACACCAACATCTATCTAAATCGCTAATGCTTCCGGTCACATATTAATAATTCAAAAAGGAACTGAACTTAAAAAGAGTGGGGCAGGAAGGGACAGAAAACAGGTTCCGACCTGTCTTTGCCAATTCTAAACCAACCTGAGCAGGGATCCCAGAATGTGACCTCTGATCAGAACCATTCCTCCGGGCAGCATAATTCTAGCGACAACTTGCCTACAAGTTTTTGCCTGTCTGCCCTAAATTCAAATCCAGTAATATTTTTTAAAGTGAAATTATACTAGAAACAATCCTCATTTAAAGTGTAAGTAACGTAAGAAACTAATGAGAGGGTAAGCCCCATACTAAGTAGAAAGACTGTACTACCCTGGAAGATGATGAAATCATCTCTTCTTAAGAGATCATGGTAAGGGCCGACTTCGTGAAAATATAAAACACACAGAAACCTCTACAACTGAAAAAGAAAAAACAAAACAAAACATATGGTGAAGATTGTTGTAGCAGAAATGAACAATGGGAGTTTTCTTTAAGGGAGTTTTCCAGGGTAACTAGTGGCAGGAGAAATGAAAAGCCTTTTCCTTGGCCACTTCCCCAACAGGCACAGTCCTAGCCAGGCCTGGCTGCTTACCTTCAACCTCCAGGAAAACAGCCATTCTAGACAAAGGAAGGGCTCAAGGTTCCAAGGGGTGACCGAGATGCCAAAGGACTCAGCCTGCCTTTGGAACATTGGCCGCTTCTTCCAGATGACCTGCTGTGGCTGCCATATGGCCTGCATGTGACATTCTGTTCTGGATAATAGGGCCTGGGTCTATGCCTGGTTCTGCCCTCTGGGCTGGGATGACAGAAGTAGAGCACGTTGTTCAGATTCTCCTGACTTGTCTGATGCAACCACGATGGAGCTGTCGCTTTGAATATACTCCATGGTGCCTTTTTTAGGATTTCAAAGACTAGGAACAATACCTAAGCAAGGAGGACCACAGATGGGCTGCTGCTGCTATTCCTGTCTGACAAAGGGAGAGAATAAGCAGATAAATTCAGGGCCTTATGATCCAAGAATGGTGAAGCCAGCGCAGAACCCAGACGTCACCGGAGTCCAGTGATCTATGTCTATCGTCATTGCCAGCTACACCAGGGATTCACTCTATTTTCAGGAGCTCGTGTCTTCGTGCTTGACAGGCTGCAAACTGCCTCACCAGAGCTTCCCAGGTGATGTCATGCTTTAAAACAGTTGTTGAAGGATTTACAGGAGAGTTAAAACTCTTAACAACCCAAAGAAAGAAAATGGGTCTATTAAAAATTTTATGAGCCGAGAATTTCTGGTTCTAGTCCTTTGGTTTTCAGTTGCCAAAAATATGGCCTTTGTATTTGCTCTCTGTATTGGAAGACACAGTTAACAGCTGCTGGTCTATGGCAAGTTTCAAGCAGGATTACTGATTGTGCAGAAGGATCTAAAGCATTAATGTTACAGACATTCCATGAATCAGTTCTGACTTGTTTTTGAAAATGTACTTCCTGGGTGAAGGGGACGCACACTCCTTGTACTATTAATTGCAACTCTGTGAGTTTTTCATTGTTTCAAAATAATTATTTTTGTTTTGAAATGTGTTCTTTCCTACTGATGAAAAATGTGGTTGCTGGTAAGTTAAGTTCAACTCGATAGTTTTGGCCTGAAAAAATGAAGCTGCAACCAAGGCTGAGATTATAAATGGCCCAAATAGACTTTATGGCCAGGCAAATTCCAGGCTGAGGTAGTGCCCCTGTGCCCCCATGCAGCGCACTGTCTGGGCTCACTCTCTCTCTATGGCCTTCCGAAACCTCTGGGTGTACGAGGGCAGAATGGGAGTTTCTGTAAATCCACACAAGTTCTTAGAATCTCAGTTGTTAATTTTTACTAAACCGAATCAAGATTAACAGGTGATGAACAAAGCTTGTCCCTTCCTACGGTCACGGATGGAGGAGGACTCAAGTGTGGGGCAGTGCACTATGGGGGTGATGACCACAGCTCTGGAGCCAGCCTGCCTGGCAGGGGTCCCAGTTTGGCTGTGCAGCCAGCCATCTGACCCCCAGGCAAGCTAGTGACCTGGTACCTCCCTCACCTTGCAAATGTGGGATAATAGCAGCAGCTACCTTGGAATTGCTGTGAGGACTGAACAAGTTCTTTATAGAGTTTACTGCCTGAGATATCTTGGCCCCTGAGAAGCAATGTAGTAATTTCTTTTAGTGAGGAGAGTACCAGGAAGCCTGTTCAAGGCTAAAGGCACAACCTTGAAGGAAGGGCATGTAGTTGGAATGGTAGTAGTAAGGTAATTACACTTCCAACCTTATATTTCCCTTATCTACATTTATTCTCACTTCCCCTTATGAATCACCTCGGGGGATGGTAATCTTACCCCAGACATCAGACACACCTGGGGATAAGAGGGATTTAAGACATCGGTTAAGGATTTACGCTTGGCCTCTAAGAAGCTGAGAGATCATAAGAAAGCCAATTCGCCCCCTCCAGCTTCGGTTTCCTCATCTATGTAATTAGCAGCAGAGCTGCAATGGAGTAACCTCTAAAGTTGCTTCCAAGTTGTGAGACTTTATGATTCTGAGTTTAATGTCTGGGCTGAGAAAGGCTCTTTATTCAAAGTGAGATGATTACCCGTTCACACTTTTACATTTTCCGGAAAGCACTGGTGTTGCCCAGGATGCAAAGTGCATGTGCTCCCGGTGAACCCTGAGACAGGAGAACCCTGAGGCTGCGTCTGTCATCTGTGACACCGAACTACAGCTTTATACTGTCAACTGACTAATGCCTTGAACTGGGAGAGAGCCTCTGCTGGCACTTACCAGTGTGCGTGACATGCTGATGGTGTCCCAGATGGAAGGGAAGAAGGTGCATTTTCCCCCGTGTCCTTGGAAACCTGGCCTTTAGGTGCCACCTCTGTTGGGTGCTACAGCTCCTCCCACAGGCCAACAGATCACACCCAGTTTCTTCTTTAAATGGTATGATGGGCTGTGGGAAGCTCAGCCCACAAACACTCAGGATCTGTCTAGGTTTCTCACCCTCTCTACATCCCCAAATGTCCTTCAGTGCTGATGGAGCGATTTCAGAGACCTGTGTGGGAGTCAGGGGTCCCATAAGCTTTTCACTCTCACAATGCTTTATGTTTTTCAACGCGGATACATGCATACCCCCTATCTATGCTGGTCCTTAATGTTGTCCTTAAAGATGTAGGGCCGAAGTTATGACGTCCACTGAACTTCATGTCAGCTTCATGAGGACAGAAGTCATGTCCTGTCTGTTTTCTTCTTTACCGTTATAACCCACCCAGGGTCTGGTGCCTGGTATCTACTTGCTACATGTTTGCTAAATTAGTGAATGAATCTCCACTTTACAGATAAGGAGATAGCGAACCGTGTGGGGTCAGACTGCTGGCAAGAGGCTCTGGATCATCTGTCTCCAGGTCCACAGCGCCTTCTATCCGTGCCAGGACTAATCTCAGAAAGGCTCAATGTGGATTTGTAGACAAAAATAAAAACTAGGTTCCACAGTGGCCCTGAGCAATGGTCTTACAACAGAGGGGACCAAGAGGGACCAGCGGACAGCATTTAGATGACAATTCTCTTAATACCCTCTACTTTGGGCCCATAAGGCTCTGTCTCATTCCAACATGGAATGTGGCTTCTCGTCCCTCCCTACCTGTGCAGGTGCTGCGCCCAGCCCCCAAATGCTCTTCCTGGCTTTTCTTCTTTTTGGCTAATTCCTCATGAGAAATCACTTCCCACGAGGATTCTCCCTCTTTTCCTTCTGCCACCACAATCTGGGCTCACCTTTATCAGAGTACACGCTACATGATGCTCTATCTCCTTAGTTTCTCACTCCCCACAGCCCCACGCTGAGTTCTTTGAATATAGGAACTGTATTTATACCCACAAATAAATACCTAAAAGAGTGGTAAGCACACAGGTGTTTAATCGTTGTTTGTTGAATGAATTGTGCTGGGTGTAACTTTGTATTTTGTTAAGAAAAAAAGAAAAAAAAACACTTAGAAAATGTCTAAGCATTTTTTCCACTGATGGTGAACGGTTAATGACAGGTCACCCATGATCACCAGTAATGAACAGAGACACCCACCAACACATTAAATTTTGCATTAAATTAAGCATCAAATGATGCTGCAGTTTGTATGGTAGGCATTCCCTTATAGCTACAGATATGGCCTTGGTGAGATTTGGCCATTCACTGATTTTGCAATCGCTTGGAAGGACCCATAGGACTTAGAAAAACCCCAAACATTGTCTCTGGTCCACTTTCTACAATGACCAATAGCCTGACCAGAGCTTCCCCATTCTATTCTAGTCACAGGCCCTATCCCAGGGAGGTATAGAGAAGGAAGAGTGTTGCTTTAGCTATGCAAACAGGCTAAACATTGGTGAAATAATTGGGAAAAATTAGGCTAATTATCATTGAAGAGGCAAAGTGTGAATGGCTTTCCTTTCCCACACCTACTCTTACTATTGACTTGCAGCTTTCTGATAAAAAGAAGGGATTATAAAACCAGGGCAGGCAGGCGATTTGGGCTCTTTTGTTAAAAAGGATACAGGGACACTGTGGGATTATAACCAGAGGAAGCAAGGAGCTTTAGCTCAACTTGAAGAAAAGACAGAAGGGACCCATGGGTTTCTTCCCAGAAGTTGTGTCTATTCCAAGTTGGGGAGGGAGGCAGATCTGCCTTTTTTATGCTGTGTGTGCTTTAAGTCCCAGACAGAGCAACACTCTAAGAGAGGTAACCATTAACACGAATACAAACACAGCCCTAACCGAAAAGGGGCAGCCTGGTTTAAGAGAGTTCTAATCACAAGTTCACAGGCCCTAAGCTCCACCTCAAGGGAGTCAGTTCCACCTTCTCTGCTTCCTGTGTCTCTCTGCATGGAAGTCGCCCAAGGGAGAAGGAGGGAAGAGGCTCCTGTGAGGGGGGGTGGGGCCGTGCAGAAAGGCACCACCTGCCTGTGGGTCTCTGCAGCTCCCAGCTCCCTCCTCATCTCCTCTAAGATGAGATAAGGGAGCATCTCTGCTGACTCCTTCCTTCACCACGGTTTTTAAAAGGGACAAGTGAGAAAATGTGAATAAAAATACTTTGTAAATTGTAAAGGTGCTATGCAAGTGTGAAGAAGCAGTATTATTATCATTGCTTTATTTAGTTGCAGTTTGCATCAGCCCAGTGTACCGGCATTGCTTTTACCTTTTTGCTCAAATAAATATTCCCCTTCCTGCTTCTATGGATGCAGCTCTCCTGCAAGTAACCAGCCTTACTAGGGTCTCTTGCCCTTTGCTCCTTTTGCTCTCTGAATCCACAGTCCATTAACCAGAAAATTCCTGGACAGCTTGAAGACCCAGTGACAATGTGCAAGCTTCTCCACCCTGCTCTTGGGTCTCCTATCACTACACCTGATCACTTCTCCTTCAGAGTCGCGGCAGTAGCTTCCCGTCTTTCTCATTAGACAGGAGGCTCCTAAAAGGCAGGATCTCTGGCTTATTAGCAGAAATAACTTCTCCAGCCAATCCATCAGAAGTTTCCCATGCCTGGTAACAGTCTCATTTTGTCTTTACAGTGATACACCTGAGTTAAGTGTAACATGCAGATGCCAGAGACTGGAAGAGCAGGGAGGACCCCAAGCCAGGGCTGCGTGCTAGCAAGCGTACCAGGCACTGTGCTGAGCGCCCTAGGAGGACAGTGCTGTTTTACTCAGGAGGAAATAAAGAGGTAATCTGCCTGTGGTCACAAAACTAAACAGCTGGGTATAAGTCAGTTTGACTCCAAAGTTTGGGGTCTTAATCCCTGCACCAAAATAAGAAAAAAGAAAAGGAAAGGAGAGGAAAAAGAGGCATTAGTAATTCATTAAGATAAGAGTACTGATATTGGACCCACACTGCTCACCACTTTTTTTTTTTTAATAAAAATTAGCTCACAATGGATAAAAGATTTAAAACTAAGACATGAAACTACAAAAACCCCTAGAAGAAAGTGTGGTTGAAACTCTTAGTCTTATTCTTTCTTAAGGAAAGAATTTATGAAGAAGGCCCCAATGGCAATCACGGCAGCAACATAAACAAAGAAATGGGATCTGATCAAGTTAAAAAGCTTCTGCACAACTAAGGACACGATCAACAAAGCAAGGAGACAATCCCTGGGATGGCAGAAGATATTTGCTTGCTACACATCTGACACATAAGTAATAATCAGAATCTCCAAGAAACTCAAGCAAATCAATAAGAAAAGAGCAAACAACCCCATTAAAAACTGGGCAAGAGACATGAATAGAAACTTTCCTCATGAGGACAGACCCAGGGCCAACAAACATATGAAAAGATACTCATCACCCTTAAACATCAGAGAAATGCAAATCAAAACCACAAGGAGATCACTAACCCCAGGGAGACTGGTCTACATGGCAAGGTCTCCAAGCAGCGGATGCTGGTGTGAGTATGGAGACTGGGGAACACTCAGACACTGCTGGTGGGAATGCAAACTGGGGCAGCCTCTATGGGAAGAAGTGTGGAGCCTGCCCAAGGAACTAAAAGTGGACCTACAATTTAATCCGGCAATCCTGTTACTAGATATCTACCTAATAGGAAAAAAAAGACATTTTTCCCCAAGGATATTTGCACATGCAAAGTTTATAGCAGCTCAATTCACAATTGCAAAGATGTGGAAGCAACCCAAGTGCTCTTTAACACAGAAATAGATTAATAAACTGTGTTGTATGGACACTATAGAATACTATTCAGTTATTAAAAAGATGGAGATTGTATACAACAACCTGGACAAATTTGGAGAACATTCTCTTAAGTGAAGTATGGCAAGAATGGAAAAAAAGTATCACATGTACTCGGTACTACATTGAATCAAGTAGATTAGAAACTAAATGCTCACATAAGAGAAAAACTCAATTTAAAAAGGGAAAGTTGAGCAAGTTCCCACCCAACAGGTACATTGTGTGAGTATATGCATACTTCCTGGGTGAAGGAGTCAACTACAACTTGGACTTTAACCTTACAAAAACAAACTATGCAACCTAATCATATGTATATGAATATTAACCTGAAACAAAAATTAAAAAAACAAAAACAAAAAGTGGAAAGGTTAAAATACACAAAAACTATATTTAATGAAAAATAATACAGTTTAATAAAATTAAATATTATTGAAAAAAGAATACTATCATGTTTTTAGTTTGATTTTATTTTAAGACATAAATAGCATAATTCACAAGATATCCTTTCTCCTAGTACTGGAAAACTAAAGAAATAAAAGTTTCTATGAGAAAATAAAGTAATATGAGAGAAGATTCATGCATGAATTGGGCCAGGATCTATCTCCCGAAGTCTTGGGAATTGGGTTCTGCACCCTCCTCTTACCTTTATCTAGGAGGTTAAGGGTCAGCCCTGGTCAGAGCCCTCTTCTCTGCTATCCTTCACCCAAGAGCTAAGTGCTTAAATTGTTTCCAGGGATAGCAAGGCTGTGGTGTGGCAGGGACCCCTGCCCAAGGGCAGGACGACAACACCCTGGGATCCCTTTTTCAGGTGCTCTGGCTTAGAAACACACTGAGGACCCAAGGCTCGATGCACCCCCCTGCCCATAGGCCCTTCACAGTTAAACAGAGACTCCCCACCTCAAATGCATGGCTGTCCAGGCAGAGTGGATAGGAAGCAGTAGTACATCAGAAGGGATGCCTCTGGTCTACCTTTTTTACTTTGTATGTTCAACAACAAATTAAAGCAGAGTGAAGGGTAGGGTGAAGTTCTTCCCCCCATGCCACTCAATCCCATGAATAGCTGAAAAAGGAGTGGCAATATACAAAACCTCCGAAGGTGTCACTGGACATGGTTCGTCTTCTTGCTGCACCTGGGAATGAGAGAGTAATTTTTTGCTCTACCACCCATGAGCTGTGTGATCTTAGAAAAACCACTTCACCTTGCACATGTTCAAGCAGAAAACAACCAGACCTGTTTTAAATGGTTGTTGAAGGCTAAAGACTTAACATACAGAACTTGAAAAATTATGCAAATTATATGATAATTAGCTATTATTAGGGCCAGTGTTGTTGATATAATTATTAGCATCATTATTATTGTCCCTGCTGTGTCCTCTGCCCCATGACATTCCAATCTTTTCTGAAGATCAACCTGACAATTTCAGTATCTTCTATGTTCCAAATTCTCTCTTGGAATATCCTTTGGAAGACAGGACCAAGAAACTAAAGTTCACATGATTTCTCTTTTCCTGGCACTAGTAATAGAAACACCTAAATCAGTCACTCAGCAATCAGGCAGGATTGTCATAAACAGGCTGTCTGCACATTAGAAGTTGAGCATTTTGCCAGCATCACTGCTCCAAATACACTTAATGTCATTACTCTTCTTGAGAGCTATCACACACTCAGGCCCACCTTTAACTCTATCTTACTAAGAAAAATCAACGACACAGATAATTAAAAGCACTGAGGCCTGGTTTCCTAGGTGGGCTGGGGGTAGACAAATGACCGCTAGAATACTGTAGTGCAAAAACTACTCTAAGAGACACCGGGTTGAGGTTTTTGTTGTGAAAAAGGTGGATTAAATAGATGGAGAACTGAGTCCTGGTGTACTTTAGAAAGCAAGGGTGGAGGTTAGAGCTATATCTCCTAGTCCATGCTGTTCCAAGTATCAAGATTCTCAGCTGCTCAAGGGGCTGGGAATACTTTCCTGGACATTTAAAGCCAAGATCTCCAAGTGTTTTTATACTGTTGCCACACAGAAATGGGTATATATAGTAGAACTTCTGTAAGCGGACCACCCAAGGACTATAAAAAACCAGTCAACTTACGGAGGTGGTCAACATAAGGAATTAGGCCTACTGGACTGATACATATATGTGGTGCATGTATGTATGAAAATTAGGTCTATAAAAACAGGTTAACTTAAGGAAGCAGTCAATACAAAGGTGGTCCCCGGAGGGTGCCAAAAATATGTATACACATTATAAGAAAGGATAAAGTGTATAACTGTAATACTCAAGTCATGTTTGACTTCTGCAATCACATGAGATAAAAGATACATTACCTAAGACAACAAACATTATTAGTATATATTGAGGATTACTTTTTCCTTTCTTAAATCGTGTATACATTTTCCTGGCACCCTCTGTGTAGCCTCCTTGTGAATCTTGGCTATGGCTGTGAATAACAGAAGGTAGCAGAAGTGATGCTTTGTCTATTTCTGGCCCCAGGACTTAATAAATGAGCAGCTTCCACACTCAATTTCTCTGGATACTTGTTGGAACCTGACCACCACGTATAAGGAAGCCCACGCTGCTTGCAGGGAAGCCCCCATCAAGAAGAACTGAGGCCGTGGCACTCACTACCCTCCCAAGGGAGTGAGCCACGTCAGAACTGGATCCTCCAGCCCCAGTTGAGTCAGCCTAGCTGATGCTGTGTGGACCAGAGATGAGTCTCTCTGCTGAGCTCTGCCCAGGCTGTGTAACAGATTCATAAGCTAAATAAATGATTGTGGTAGTTTTGGTTTGGGGATGGTTTCTTCTGAAGCCAGGTAGAGTGACATTCTTATTTTGGGAGGCAGCCTTCTTTGGATCCTCTCAGTACTGTCACTGTCCTGATATATTGCTTCCTTAGCTCTCTTCTCTTGGTCCAGTTAATAATTAAAATGAGAGCTCAAGTTGGATTTAGGACAGAGAACTGGGGTGTCTTTGGTCAGAACACAGATGTTATCCAAATTTCCCAGCAATAGTCTTTGGATTGTCTTTCCATGTATCAAGTATGCAACTTGACCTTAAAATGTCTTGCCTCATTCTCTTAATAAATCAGACTAGCTGTTATTAATCATAGACATGCCAAATATACAAAGGAGGTTCAATTTTACACGGGTGAAATTAGCTTGTATTTTAATTTAAAAGATGATACATAATCTTAGCAAAGTTGGGATGAACTCAATATATTGCACACAGCAGAGCAAATTAGCATAAACCAGGTTATTTTAGAAAACAATTTGGCAGTGTGTGGCACACGTGCTTTTTCATCCACACACATACGCATGCTAATGTTACCAACCTCTGATTCGGCAACTTCACTTCTGATAATTTATCCTTAGCAAATAATATAAAGTAGAAAAAAAATTATTTGAGGGAGATGCTTTTATATATATTATTATAATATTTAATATTATAAATATAATTTATATAATATATATTTTTTATTTAATTTATATAATATTATATATTTATATATTATTTATATAATATATATTTATAATATTATATATAAATATTATAATATTTAATAATATTATAAATATAATATTTATTATATATAATGGTGAAAAAACTGATAATGGCTTAAATTCAAAATGTGGAGAAGTAGTTAAAAGGAAAATATATTACACTAGTCTCATAAAATACCATGCAACCATTAAGATACTAATAATGAAGGACAGTAATTCTCAGCTTAGGATGTAATACTAAGTGGGAGAAAAAAAATCAGAATATAAAACTGAATAATCACTAATCACCACTTTATAAAACCAGAGGTGCACACAGACAGATACTAGTAAGGAATAAAAGTTTTAAAAAGTTATTTCAGTTTTTTCTCTCTCTTTAAAAGCAATACTTCATAATTATTTTTTAACATTTACAAAAGCAAAGTTGGAGAAATATTCCACTAAAATAAATGCAAAGTTGGAGAAATCCTCCACTAAAATAAATACAGTCACTTCACACCCAGATAAGCTGAGCACTTTCTTGGTAAAGGCAGTAATTGTCTCTGAAATAAAGCCAGGAACTAACACTTGGCTTACGGGTTATGTTTCTTGAACATATAACTTATTTTGGGTGATAACTTCCTCGAGAACAAGTTTTCCACCATTTAATATGTCATGTTTACACTGTGGGTATGCCCTAAGAGAAAATGTAGGTAATTCAGAAATTTCAGCTAAATTAGCATATTATAATTTCGGCTTTGCTCTGCTCCCCTTCCTACCTCCTACCTTTTCCTTCCCAAGCTTCCAAAATATAAAGTGCTAAATAAAATGAGTACAGTTTCCATTTTTAGAGTGAACTTTAATCCGATTTTCACAAAGATCCATGCCAATTCAAGATCACTGCTGCTCTCCTGATTCTACTAATACAGGGATTGCCTTTTGCATTAAAAATTAAGAATTACAGTCACATAGGAGAAAGAAAACCTGGCTTAGACTTCTCAGTGGTCAAGGCCACACCAGCAAAAGCAAATGGAAAATGGATTGCAACTGTGTCCTTGGATATTTAAAGCTAAAAACATTTGTACCCCAGTGGTTCAAATACTGGCATTAAGATCTCCTACTTCTATCCAAAAAACATGCATAGGGAAATGGAGAATGAAGACCTGGCTCATTCAAATTCTGAGCCCCCTCTTACAGGCCTGGGAGCTTGGTGGCAGGAAATAAGGTCATTTTCACTGCCAGGCTTCTTGCTGCTTGCTAGAATCATCACTGTACATCACCATGATACAAATAAGTGACAATCTAAGCGTCAAGTCAATTTCTGTTTGAATGTGTAGCAAAACAGCAAATTATGTTTTCATAAACTAATTTCTACAGCTGAATTGTTTATATTTTACTTTGAAGATAAACGGCTGCTGGGAGCACTGAATCTATTTCAGAATTTAGTCACATTGAGCCATTTTTCTCAGTCATAAAATAAATACTGTAGCAGATAAGGGTGATTCCGTAATTCTACCTCCAGTTGTTAGAGCAAGGAGGGTGACACTTCTGCTATCTCTGTAGCCCCTTTCACAGTAGCCCACTCATGTAACACAGATATAAACACAGCAGCTAGCCAACCATTAGGAGCTCAAGAAATACCTTGGGAGTTAAAACGTAAATACCCATTTCGTTCTAAGATTTCCAATCTAAGCCTCCAGCTGCTACACACCAAACAGGCACAAGTCGGGGTAGTCACCAACATTAAATTAAATTAAGAGAAGTCAATAAACACCACCAACTGAATAAATTTTAGGAGGCTCAAGGACACGATCCTTGAAAGTAGAAAACACTCTCCCCACATCCTAAATTATTTGAGTTGTTTATAAGAGACTGCATTAACACCTTTCCATAAGTATCCAAGTTAAAATGGCTTAATGGGAAGTGATGAAACTCACAGAGCTAAGCATCATGGCTTTGATCTTAATTGGCTTCTGATGCCGTGACTTACACTGGAGTTGTCGGTGGGCTTTTCACATTGCAGGAAGGGTTGTCCCTCTCTTTAGGCAGACAGCACGCTTGCGAAGTGGAGAGGCCAGTGGAAAGATGAACATGCTCAGATGGCTGATTAGAGATACCGAGCCTCGGATTCTTACGTGAGCTCAAATTTGCTCAAGTTGAAAGGTGACTTCAGACAGTACCGAAGGTGTATCTAAATGATGATTACCGAATCTCCACTAATTTAGAGTTGTTTGTTTGCTCTGAAATGTCTTTTATCATGGCGATTTGCTCCTGACCTTAAATTGGTGAAAAAACAGACACACCTGACGTCTGTGTCTGCCACTAAACAGCTGTACATTTTAATATGGAATCTGTCCCAGGGCTGGCTGGCAGAGCTGCCAGAATGACTGAACTAGGAGACACCTTGGTTCCCACAGTGAATAAGTACAGACTTCGTGCTGCCACTTTCTTGCCCCTTGGAGGGTTTAGACCTTTGTAGGACAGATATTTGGGCCACAATGATTATGCTGTAGTGCTTTTTCTAAAAATTAATGATGGTGTATAAAACTACAAAGAATACACCCAGAGCTGCCACTCACTTACCATCACCTCAAGGGGGTCTATCTGGACTGGTCAGCACCCATGCAGAGGGCTGGCTAAATATTTTTATCACCTCCCAATACACAAAAATTCTTGGCTGAAAATTAGAAAACTCTCAAGGATGCTCATATTTGTATACTAGAGTTTTAAAATCTCGGATATAGGTTTATTTTTTTTAAGTGTAGCATAAGTACAGGAGTGACTTAAGTCTCTTCTGGGAAATTAGCATAAAATCTATAGAAAGGAAAGGAGACATACAAGGGAAATGGACAGAATGATGCCAGTGCTCAGTGAATTTGATTTTGTGTTGTAAACCACCAACCAGCATTCAGGCCTAGGCAAGAAGGGTTTCAGCGACACAGCTCAACTTTCTCAAGAAGAGTCCTCATTTCATTTTTTTTCCTTTTGGTCACAAAATCTCCATGTCCTAATTTCTGGTTTTGGAAGTATAGTCACCACAGTTAGAATTCAAATGCTGGCCTGACATCATTTTATTTATGTCTTACTTGCCTGAGGTGTGAAGATTACCAGCTGCATCCCTGGAGACATCTTCTATTCTGCCTTAGTTTACAATTGAGAAAGTCAAAGCCCAAGGTCAGGCAGATGCCTGCGTATGTGACACAAGGGAACTCAGACCACCCAGTTTGCTGAGATTGATAGTGGACAAATGCCATTGCTGAAAAGGGGCCGTTAGGACCTGCCACAAGATTTGCAGGGCCCAGTGCAAAATGAAAATGTGGGGCTCCTTTTTCAAAGAGGATTAAGAGTTCCAAAATGGCAACCATAGGGCAGTCCTAGCATGGGCCCGAGTGCTCAAGTGCAGGTCACACATTCATGAAACTGACACTGCATGCAGTTACTCCACTATTTACTGGACTTTGACTATTGGAAGGTCAAGGGGAAGGAAGGGTCTTTGAACACTGACAATGCTCTAAACTTATCTGTTGCATGAATAAGTGAATACGTGTAGGACCTAGAAAATTCCAAAGACTCAGGATCAGGGTTAACTAACCCACCAAGTCACCGTGAATACTCCGTCCATTATTTAAGTGTTAAAATTCATACCCTGAAAATACATCACAACTTGACGAACCTTCTCAGTGCCACCACAAACAAGTTGCTGGAATCACATGCAACAAGTGAGTGGCAGCGTGTTCACCCAGCAGTGCCACGGCTTCCACGTGCCAGGCAGCGTGTCCACACAGCAGTGCCACCACGCTTCCATGCGCCCAAACATGCCAAGGTCTTACCAGGATTGTTCTTATAATGTTTGTGTTTCTTTATGGATTTAGGAGTAGCCATCCAAATACACTTTTTTTGGAACCAATTTATGTACAAAATCCACAAGCCTTTCATATCGGCATGTTTCATATATTACCAAGCGTCCTTAATTTGAAAACAATAATAATAACAATGTATTGAATTTCTTATGTCAGATATCATGCTAAGTGCCTTGCATTTCCTCTTTGAAGACTTATAACATCCCTGAGAGGTAGAAATACTATCCTAACATTCCAAGGAGGCAAACCAGGCTCTGAGAGGTTCAGTGGTGGGATCAGAACTTGAACTTAGGACTATTTGGATTCATGGGGACTAACAGTTAAGTAGGAAAATAATTCAGGCTGAATGTACAGAGCAGCAAAGCAAGGACTATCACCTTCCTTTAATGAACAAGACTTCTATTTGATAAAGCCCAAGTGAAGCTTCACCTTGGTAAACAAAAAGGCAACTATAAAACACTGGAAGTAGAAATTTCAGACATTGAAAATCTAGGTGGTAAATTTTTATAGCTTCATGCAAAGGCACATCAGCTGTACAAAGAGAGGAAAGAAAGGAACCTCCTTGCTCACATTTTATGATGCTTTAGGACTGATTTACTGTATTACTGTGCCAGGAAAAGAGGCAGTACAGGAAGGCTCAAAGGCAAGCCAAGATTTCCACTTGGGTAGCCTGAGATATATTTGATTAACTGACAGGAAAGATCAAAATGTGGGTAACTTTCCTCTGTAGATCCAGGATTTATCACATGTAATGAAAACACATGAAATTTTAACTGTAGAGCTTTAAGGGTTAATGATTTTTTTTTCAAAGTAGATACCACAGGAAAATTGAATTTATCATCATGAAATGTCTTACAGAGGTGAAGAGAATCGAGCCAGCATTTCTGTCTACACTTCTCAAGAGATAAAAGCGCCTTCGTAATTATGGCTTGTGTTTTCTATGATGTTTCAAAGTGTTAATCTGGCAGGGGTGTCTTATTTCTCATTTAAAACAAGCTACAGAAAGAAAGAAATACAGAAGCATGGTTTTGAAAGCAGACTCAATTTTATATATTCTGTCCACTTTTTGGTAGCATTTTCCTCCAATGTCATACCTTTTATATTTTTAATTGCTTAATTAGATATAATTTTAGGGCATGTGAAATTTTCAAATGACGACAGGAAAGCATTTCTGGCCAAATACCCAACTTTTACCATTTGTATAAACTCACAAATGCATTTGTGTAATATACATCATGTATAAGTAATATGCTCATGCAACAATTATAATTCCAAAAACTTTATAATATAATGCTGATTTTGTTGTTATATCTCCCCCATTTGAGACAACTGTTGTGGTCCCATTCCCATGCCCCAAACTGCTGTAGGCTTCAGACATGAGCAGACGACATGAGTCTATACAAGGAGACCAAGGCGAAGTCTGTTACTAGGAAAGGATTCCTGGGAAGATTTGGTCTCTTCTCTGTTGGACTCTCACTGGAAGGTTCCAGTCTTCTTCGGAACATGCAAAGAGCTAGCAAAAAGAAGGCCAACAGACTAAGAATGACAAAGAAACATGGAAAACACCTGAGTTTTTAATGACTTTGTTTAGGCAAAGAATTAATCAATTAATCATCCCTGGAGTCACCACATCTCAGGACTTAAGTGACTTACTAAGGTCTTGATTGTTTAAGCAATTTTTGAATTGGGTTTTCTGTTTTGCGGCTTTAAGCACATTGACAATAAAAAAATCCAACATGAGGAAGCACCTTATTGTGTTGTTAAGACTGTGATGGAACACCTAGGGTGCATCTTGGAAGGGTGCAGGTGAAGTTTACAAATGTAGACTATAAGGGTTTGAACACAATAACTAAGAAAATGCCATGAATGCTAAGTTAACCAGTTCGGTGAAAATATTTCAGACTCTACATGGAACCAACACATTGTACCCTATGATTGCATTATTGTACACAGCTATGCTTTAATTAAAAAAAAAAAAAAAGACCTGTGATGGCAAATTTTCATGCGTTTTTATCTAACTGATTCCACATCCCTTTAAAAATATTTTCTTCATTTTACAGAAAAGGAAAGTAAGACTCAGAGAAACTAGTGATCTACCCACTTTCTCATATCTATTAAGCAAATAGGGCATGTTTCCAACTTAAGTTTGTCTAACTTAGAAGGCTATCTAAAATAGCCTTCTGTGTTAAAATCTGTGTATACATTTATATACACCAATATATAGTGTAGTTGTGTACACATACTTTTACATACCTGTATGTGCAGTGAAGGTTGTATTCATAATTGCATAATCATCTATCAAGCTTTTTGGTCTTTGATCAAATGTTAAAGATAGTGGGATTAATTGAGGGAATATGCAACAAAACAAATCAAATGGCAAGAACTGGGTAAAGTCATTATTACCAAGTCTTTAGAATTTGGAGTTACTTGTCTTCCTCTCATGGATCAGATAATTCAAGTTCTGTTCTTGCATCTAGCTGAATTAACACTTCAAATGACTTCTGCATTAAATACTTACCAACCTCTGCACAGACTATGCTTAATGAGGATGTGTATTTTAAGGAAGACATTTGTCTCCCAAGAAAATCCTGAATCAAACATGATGGCAAACTGGCTGCAGAGGGGTGACCATACACACTCCCTTTTTCACAGAATACTTTGCTCATGTATGAAGGCATTCTTTTTATCCCTGACCTTGGATGCAGTCCTGCAAACCTCCCTAACACCAGCTGCAGTAACCACTACCAGTAAGTAAGGTTCGGCTCTCTTCTTTGAATCTCATTTGCCCCCTCAGTTTTCTGTGTTCAGTGGGGGATGGCTCTTCAGGGATATAACTGAAAATTACAGGGAAATTGTGCAATGGTAACGTACCAGCCCCTGAGAGTTGAATGAGATGCAATTACTGCTACTGAAAATATTATCTATGTATTTCTGGAAATTGAGTCTAAAAACGATATTAGCAGCAATGAAGTTTAAGTGATCCCAAAAGAAAAGGGCAAAGTGTTGTAAGATGTAAATGGCAATAATAAATTTGAGCAGTTGGAATATCTGTCTGTTTTTTGCAGGTGGTTATATGCACATTCATGAAGTAGATTCATATTTTCTAAACAATACCATTTCATTTGATCCTACTACCTAGGTAACTAAAATAGGAAGATTAACGTAGCACAAAGGAATATTACTACTAGAAAGAACCTTGGAGGTCATATAGACACTCTCCCACCCATCCCCACATCACTTTGTTGTCAAGAGAAAATCGAGGCTACCAAGGCCAATGGCTTGTCCCTAGACATCTGGTCCACTAACAGTCTAGCTACCCTAGGTTTCCAGACTCCCAGCTTAGTGTTCTTACGCATTTTTTCAAATTGCTCTGAGAGCCTTTTCTGGGATGGCTACACATTTTTATCTTTAAAATTACATTAAACCTCAGAGATCATCTAAGTGTGTGGTAAAGAGCAGAAGAGAGGGAGAGAGACATTTTTGGAAACTTTCTACAATTCTTTAGAACTGCACACCATCTTTGGACATGTCCTTGGCCATCCATGGATAGGGTGGGTTAGCTCTACCCGAGGAACCCCATCTAACTGGTCAAGAGACAGTACAAGAGCCATCAAATGATTTTTCTTGTCATTCCTTTTTAATTGTCCTTTGAATTGGCAGTTTCACCAAAATACTTTCTTATAGACTTCCAAATGTTCCCTGGGCCCTAAAATGACAAATGGATTCAGAGATCCCTGTAAATTCAGCTAACTTGGTAAATAATATTTGCCCTGAGGAAATGAATGAATGATTGTATGTAGTGCCCTCAATACAAAGTAGGGCATCAAGACCCGTAAGGTTAATATTTGTGTTATTAATATGATTATATTTAAAAGCCTCCAATTGATTATTCTAAAAGCAACAGGGCTGTTCTCATCACTTATGTTCTATAATTTTTTTCCTCTACTGATTCGATTGAGGGTTTATAGTGAGTGGTTGAGATCATGGGCTTGGACGTCAGATAGACATGCGTGCAAATTCTGACTCTGCTGCTGTGTCTTCCTAGCAAGGCACTTCACTGTGGGTGGCAGAATAACATCCACACCACTCAAAGATGTCCAGGCTCTCATCCCTAGAGCTTGCGAAGATGTTACTTTGCACGGCAAGAGGGACTCTGCATATGTGATTCAGTAAAGGATCTTAACAGAGGGAGATTATCCTGGATTTTCTAGGCATTCCCACTGGAATCACAAGGGTCCTTAAAAGATGGAAAAGGGAGGCAGGAGAGACAGAGAAGAAGTGATTATGAAAGCAGAAATCGGAGTGATGGCACTGCTGACTTTGCAGCTGGAGGAAAGGCCACAGGGAGGGAATGAAGATGGCAGGAATGAAGACGGCCTTAGGAGCTGGCAAAGCCAAGAACACAGGCTCCCCTCAGAGCCAACATCTTGATCCAAGCCCAGGGAAACCAGGTTCAGACTTCTCACCTCCAGAACTAAAGTCAGAAATCTACGTTGTTTCTGGCCAATAAGGTCGTGGAAATTGCTATCACAGCAATGGGCAACTAACTGATGCTCCCCGAGATGGTGTTCTCACCTATGAAATGGGAATAAAAGAAGTAGGGGACCCAAACGGCTGCTATGAGCATCATACGAGAGAAAAAATAAAATACATCAGTGTTTAGCACAGAAAAACAAACTTAATAGATGTTAACTTAATAAATATTTGTATCATGACACATATAGTATCACAGAGTATGAATTTATATTTTGCTGATTACAATAAAAGGTGATGCCCCAAAGCGTATTTCCTTGTATCATAAGAATACCCTTTCATTTAAGCACCACCTCTCTGGTTTCTACCAAGCACTTTCAACCACTTTGTCTTATCCGATGCCATTATAACTATGCAAGGAAAGCAAGACATCTGTGGGTGGGGAAACTGAGTCTCCACGTGGCGAGTGCTTTCCCTCGGTCCCTGAGAGGCCTTGGCCGGAGTGCAGGGCATCTAGCATGGGATGCTCCCACTCATCGCGCAGTTTATAGAAGTACATATATATGGTGCATAGAAGCTTAATACGAAATAAAAATGATAAAAGCAAATGATGATGAGGTTGTTCATCGCAACCCAAACCATTTCCCATCTGATCTCAGCCAGCGGAGCTTTCTGCCAGGCCCTCACCCCACTCTCCCCAGCACAGCCCCAGCACTCCCTCTAATGCATCTAGTCAATTGTGCAAAGCACAAGGGAAAAAATTCCATCCTGACCGCAGCAGGCAATCACCTTATGCCCTGAAGCATGAAGTTTGATTACCCTTATCTCAGTTTATCATTAAATCAAAAACTGTTGCTATGAATACTGGCCCAGGACTCCATTTATGAAATGATATAGGCCAGTCAGCAGAAATAAGCGAGTGCCCTTTTTCTTTCATAATTTCTGCATGCTATGAAGATCTTTCGCAAACTGAAAAAAAAGAAAGCCTCTTTAGCTTTGAGCAGATTTTATTACTTTCTCCAGTCTTTCATGAGCTAGCTGGCTCATCATCATTCTCTCTGCGCTGCAGGCAAGAGGTCTCAGGCCCACCACCTGGTGGCCTGCCAACACTGGCCTTGAAGTCCAGTCCCTCTCTTGGATGGGAGTCTGCACTTCAACGTGATGCCCAGCAATTCGCTGGCACATGGATGTCTGAGTCGCTCTGGGGATACTAGAATGACACTCTCGAAGTGTGTTGAAGGGACAATGGGCTCAAGTTACCTGGGGTGTTTCTTAAAAATGCAGAAACCTGGGCCCCATTCCAGACCAAGAAAAACAGACTCTATGTTGTCAGAATTCTGTGAATCTGCATTTTTTAACTCGATGTGATTCTGATGAATTTTAAAAGTTGAAGACCACTGATAGAGATCATCATGTGGGTAATGGAAGAGATGGTATTGGAGTTTGCCTAAATTTCATGGCACTGTTTAGGTTTCTCCCAGCCCAGGGACCACTAGCAGAGAGGAAATGCTAATCATATACATTTCATCCGTCAGCAGTACAAACAGTGAAAGCTGGTTTTTTGGTAACAAGATTCTGAGGTAGCTAACATCTGGGATGGAGACCTTCAACTAGACCTCAAGGTCTAGGGTAAACCTCCAGGCACCTGGATGCTTCCTGCCAAGTTCACCTTTCCACAATGGCTGAGTGTGTGGCCAGTGTAGTGGGAGGGAATGGAGGGTAGCTGTTGTGGAACTGGCCTCCAGGTATAAATATCAGTAAAAAGAGATCATAAAATTACAGGGGAAAAGACAGCACAGTCCAAGGGCTAAAAGCACAGGCTCTGGAGCCAGACTGCATTTATTTTTATTTAACAGACAGTGATATATTTATAGCAATCACTACATGCCAAGCTGTATTGTAAGTGGTGTTCAAATATTAATTCATCTAAGTCTCACAGTAGCCCTGTGAGGTGGGTACTGCCATCATCATCCACCTTTTATAAGACGAAAAGGAGACTCAGAGAGGTTAAGTAATTTGCTCAAGATCACACAGTTTATCAGTCACACAGCCGGGACGCACACCCTCAATAGGGTGGCTCCAGCAGTTCATGTCCTTAACCACACTGCTCTCATGGACCAAGTTCCCCCGTTCTACTACTCACCAGTTGTTTGATCCTAAGAAAATTACTCAATCTCCAGTGCCTCAGTTTCTTCCTCTGTAAAATGAGTATATGATTTAGTAGTATTGCACATCCATCTCAAAGAATATTGATCAAATGATTTAATATATATGTTCTTGAAAGAGTATCAGGCACATACATTTTAGCTCTCAGCTAGCTATTATTAGCCCTATCCTCCCAGGGGTAGTGTGAGGATTAAATTAGATAACGTATTTAGAATGCTAGGCGCAGTGCCATGGCACACAGTAAGCACACAGTAAGTGCGAGCTGTTATTATTAGTCTTGTTGAGCCAGCCCAGTTCATTTTAGATCCTGTCTGGAGGCAAGCGGGCTCCAAGGAGGGGGTGGGGGGGGCAGCTTGCCCTTCACTTCGACAAGTCCCTGGGTAGAAGCCAGACCAATTACTAGACTAAACAGGTTCTCTGCTTTATGTCACCAGATATTCCTGAAAAGTTCCCAGTACTGAATCTGCATACACTTAATCCTTTTTCCTTATTGACCTATTTTATAATTTCAGAATGATCTGTAGTTGGTAGTGATTCTTCAGACTTCAGATGCTTCTCTAAGACTGTCTGCCACATAACCATTAACTTGCAAAAGACTTAAATATATGATGGAAAATTGAATCACAGGAGTGATTCTTGGCAAAGCAATTGATTTGATCATTCACTAAGGCAGCAGTTTTTCAGTTTATTTTTCCTTCATTATGTGTTTTAATAAGAATAATTACACCACACAGAACTTCCAGTCTCTCCTCCCATGAAGCTGATTACTATCACTATTAGACTCAACTGTGGGCTGATTATAATTTATATTAACTAAGGGGTTAGCGTTGGCTTGGAAATCCTCATGTCCAAACAGTCTAGTGGGACGTGGGCAGCAATTGGGAAGGAGGAGGACGTGGGGAGTGCCTGGTGGCAGGTGAGTTTATCCTGAAAGCTCAGACCTAGAATGGGGTGCTAAGTCCCTGGCAGTTCCTTAAAAATGGAGTTCTTCAAAAGGAAGTATTAAAAACATTCCAATTCATTTACCCTCTCTTTTAGGAAGAGGCTGTCAGAGTTCCAACCCCATTCCTCACACAGTTTACCAGCCATGACAGGCTCTATCTGCAATGTAACCAAGAAGTTCAACTCAATTAGCACATTTATTAAAACATTGGCTGTGTATCTACTACATGTCACTCCCTCTGCTAACCGACACCAGTGAGCAGGCAAGGACCCTTCAAAGGGCTATGGGTATAAGCCGCACGTGGGGTCCAACTCATTCTGTCAAGGTTTCAGTATGGGGTCCATCCTCTCTTCCAGGGCCTACCCAGAAGCCTTCCGCAGCACTCTCCCTGCCACAAACCCACTCATACATAAACAATTTATTATTTACTCTCAAGTTTTTTCAAGTTTAAAAAGAAGCAGTAACTTCCAAGTTTGGATTTGCTAAACAACTCCAGGAAGGGAGCTCTGTGCTGAGGAATTTGAGGGAACTCATTTACCCCTTGCCATGTTCATGGGTACCACTGAACCAGCTGGCAGCTGATGTGTGGGTTTCAGTTCTGATCACAGAGCAATCTACTAAATTGCCACAAGATTGATCCCATTCATTCTGATGGCTTAAGCTACGGGGCCATCTGTTGAATGGCTAAGTACAGTTGGACAGAGGTGCTTAATAAATATTGTGAACGGCGTGGCAAACTGCCTCTTCACACCTGAAACGCAAGTCTGTCATAGGTAAGGAATCAACAAGGACAACTGATGGAGACTCCCACCTCCACCCACCCCAAGGCTTTGACTAAGCTGTTCTCTATGCTTGGAATGAACTCCCTCTCATCACCTCCCCACCCCTCACTGTCCACCTGTCCAAATCCCACCTAGTTCAAGGACCAGCTCAAATATCAGTGGCTCCACAAAGCCTTTGCTGGCTACCCTAGCCAGAAATAACCTCTCACTCTTCTCAATGTCCATAAGTCCGTCAGTTAAAATACACACAATTCCAGCTATTTGTTCACCTCTTCTTTCCTACAGAACTCAGTAAGACCCTTGAGATCTGGAACTGTGTCATGCTCCTTTGAACACTCTCGGCCTTGGCACCTTCTCATACAGAGCAGGCACAGGGTCAAAGTTAGCCAAATGAACAAATGTCACAGCCAGTCATGGCAAGAACAACTGCAACATTCTTCATTCCTTCTTCGGCCTCCCCTTGTCCTTCTATAGCTTTTAAAAATATCTTGGTTTGATCCACCAATTACCCAGGGCAGGTTTGAAGACTTAACTGATAAATGTGGACAACTTTGCAGACCAAAAAGAGCTTCCAAAGACCCTTATAATAACAAGCAGCGTGTAGGCCAAGGTAGGGAGGGGGATCTAAGTCTCGTGTTTGCTGACAGCCTGCTCCTGGGGAGTACAAGCATTATTTTCTCGGAGAGATTCTTCTGCTCTCATACTTAGTGCCAGTTCCACAGTACAAACTCCTGACGTTATTTTTAAGTATAGACTCCAATAATAGGCTAAGTAATTGCACATCTTCCTGAGGGCTTATTACACATGTACCAACATATCAGGCTTTTAAAACCCATATTTCCTTCCTGTAAATATATGTTGAAAACCTTAAATTTGAGTATTATGTGTAGTGGTAATGTGAATTTCTTTTTTTTTTTTCCTCCCATTGGAGTCCTGAATAAAGGGCAACAACAACAGAAAATGCTGATGCCTGGGTGACAATTTCTCAGTGACGTGTCTGATTACTCATAAAGGTTAAGAGATGCTCCCGCAATCATAACTAAGAAAAATATATGGTACAGTGAAACGCACAGTCAAACTTCAATAATGCACTTTCCATCCTGGTGCCACTAATGCCTGAACAGCTGCAGCTCTCACTGTCTTTGCTGATGGGGCCCATAAATACTCCTGGGAAATGGGGCAAAGATATGTAATGGATCTTCACCTGCCAAGATCAGCGAAATGAATGTCAATCGCATCCAGACGCAGAAGCACGTTTGGGTGGAGAGTGATGAATATTGCCATTTGTTCTATGCCACTTTAGTCTTGGACAGAAAGGCCTAACATGGAGGAGAATTAGTGAGAGAAGGTACTGCTCTAGGACACTTGAAAAAAACAGTGCATAAAAATTATTTGGCCAAAAGGAATAGGAATACAACATGAAGGGAAGGTGTTAACAAGAGGATTTAATTTAGAAAAAAGCTTATGATTTCAGAGCACACCCATATTGAATATCAGTATAAAATCCACCCCCCCCCCAAATATGACTCTTTTCTTTTAAAACAAATGTTAGAAATATCAGGGAGTCACAAAATTGCAGGAAGTCAGTGTTCCTTGAAGCAATTCATCACACTGATGAAAAACTGGGCTGATGTGTCAGCAGGCCTGAGTTTTAGTACTGATCCTGTCACCTTCCCAACTTGTACCTTTAAGAAAACTTTTAACTCCTCAGGACCTTGGATCCTACTTAGGCGAAGCAGCCATATAACAGAGATCACCTCATGCAGTTGCTTGAGGGTTACATGATACATTAAACATAAAGATGTTAATTTGGTGCCTGGAATTTAGTAAGCAGAATAACGTTAAGTCTTAGATATTGTGGTTGCTGCTGTTTCCTCCTCTTCTTCCTCTATCATCATCATCACCATCTTCCTCCTCCCAGCTCTTTTGTGGTTGATATAATTAGTAAATGTTAGGGAGAGAAGAGAAAATACATGTTAACTCACCCCCAAACATGAAGTAATTGACACTGTGCCCATAAAACTCTACAGGTAGTATTCCCAATGATAAAAGTTGAAACATACCAACAAAAAGGTTGGCAACATAACCTAACAAATGAATCCACCTAATTCGTTATTCTTCTTTAACAAGCAATGCTACTGTAATGGGTATCTTCTTCCGTAAGAAGAGCAAAAGCAAATAAAACATATTGCAGCAGTAGGTACTATTAGATGTGGGTCCTCTGTTTAGGCCCATCACGTGTTCTTCATGAAAAGCAGTAACATGCTCGGTTGACCAAGAAACTAGACAGGTCTTTTTTTTATCTTTGCTCATTTGGAACCACAGGTTGAAGGCTACTTCATTCCTTTTTCCCTGTTTTCAGATAGACTAAATTCTGAAGGTGCAGACTGAGTAGTGTCTGAGTGGCTCCTTCCAATTCTGTGCCTCTGGTGGTTTAGTCTTATCAGGCCGCAAGAGTCCCACTGTGGTCATGTAAGGTTGGGGCAAGCCCCCTGTCCAGGGGAACACATCACTGCAAGCTGGTGGGACCTTTGGCAGGTGTGCCCTGGGACAGGTTGCCAAACAATGGGAACTTCCTGTTCTGGGTGTTAACTTTAGTTACCACAGTCAGACAATGCTGCTAGTGGTGTGGAAGAAAAAATTGCTGTAGCCAGCTGCGCTGTTCACAGTCGGATGGATTCTGTGTAGCTCCAAATGGTGACAGAGCCAGCAGCCTGTTGTAGCCAAGAACAGGATGATGGATGATCTACGTACTGTGTCCAAGTAGAGAGAATGGCAGAAGTTCACTTCAGGGTTGTTCAAATGCTAATTTGAGTGAGTTAACAAAAGCTTAATAGGAAAGAAAAGTTTGAGAAGTAAGTATACCTCATGTGGTATCTGTGTGGACCACTGATTGGATCACCCCGGTTACATAAATGGTTGTTTTTCAAAGTAAGAACATTTAACCAGAGTTTTCCTGTTGGGAAAAATGCAAGGAGCTTCAATTATCAGCTGCACTGCCACTGTTGTCTGGGTCTGAGGAGAAAACAGCCCAACAATAGCCACCTCAACTGCAAAGTGTTAGGGTATGCTTAATATAGTTACATGATTTTTATTCTCTTCATGTGTCATGGGAATAAATAAAAATACACCTTTTCCCCCACCAGAAGTTGGCAGCTATTCACAAAGTAAGTGGCAACAATGGCTTTGGTAGATTTTATCCGTAAGTCTTTGTTCACATGAGCTTCGGAAAGAAGACTTCCCGTCCTAAGGACAGATAGAATATGTGAATTATATTAACAGTACATGAATCATTCATTGGTGCTAAAGGTGGGTAAGCTAGACCACTGCAAGTATTTGGTGTGGATAATCCTGCTTTAAATCTCTTAGATGCAATAATAATGCTTTTAAGAAAGGTGCCTATTTTGTACTTGTCAAAAGATCCATTCCTTTTGCTATTCTTTATTTTTTTATTCTCACTCAACTCAAGTTGAATATACAGAAATATGTCCAGCTCACATTGGCTGGCACAACTCCTTGAAAACCATAGGTACTCGATAAATACTGACTGGGTGACACATCATATCTGCCACTTGTTTCCCCTCAAAATGAATCTAGAATGTGTAGGCTTAAATTGTATTAACTGAAAGGAAGGATTATATTTTATCCTTCAATATGCTAAGAAAAGAGTTCACCTCCTTTGGCTACACTAATAATGGTTAGGCATATGTCCAGGCTCTTAACTATGCATAAAACATCAGAAGAGTGAAAAATTACCCTTTTTCAGATGCATTTTTCACTCTTTGTATCTTAGTGAAACTCACATGCAGGACAATGAGTAAGCTAATTACCACGGTTTATTATGACAGAGCCGCAAGAAGTGAAGAACTTTTCCAGCTTCATTAAGTCCTTAGCAACTACAGGCGTCTTTATGAAACAAGTCTCTGATTCCTGCTTACCTGCCTGTGGCCTTTCAAACGATGAAAACAACTACGTACAATGCAGGGGCCCACTTACTCCCATCACAGGTACTGGACAGAGCCTTTTCATGCAGCAAGCAAGTAAACTCAAAGTCCTCTGGGTCTCTAAGTTGCCATCACTCTAAGGACTAACATGTTTACATCACTCCATCTTTCAAATTTATCAAGCCATCAAACCAGAGGAGACAAGGCCAGATGGTGCTATTAGAGAACACCCCCCCCAAAAATACATATATACAAAGAAGAAGAGCGAAGAGTGCCCACAAATCTAAATCAAATTGAAGTTAACCAGCTGTCAGTGATGGAGAAGTCACAATATTCCTGGCACACTCTCCTGCATCTCAGAAATGCTCCTCAATGAAAGGTTATCTATAATCATCTTTAGTAGATGAGGCCAGATAGCAATATTCTGCAGGATGCAGTAAGGAATAGGAGCTCATTGTTAAACGGCCTAAATGTGCCAATGGAAGAAAATGGTCTGCTCCACAACACAGTTCTATTTAACTATCTTTCTGGGAAACATTCTACAAACCTAAACCAAAGCAGAGGCAGTCACTATCAAAAACCAAAGTCAGCTATGGCTGAGCTGTGGTTTATTTACTTTGAGGTGTTTGGGTTCTTGGTAATACAGACCCAAATCTCAGCGGTTATCTGGCAACTTCTATTTATCTTAGCCAGAATAAATGTTTGTGTGATATCTGCCAGCTTGACAGAATCTGCCTGTCACTCAGAACATTAAATGTAACTACACACAACTTAATTTCCTGAGTTATAAGCCTAAGGGAGAGAGAGGGGATCTATTTTTTAACAGCGTGAAGAAACCAGCATCAAACCTATTGTTTTGAAGCACTAAAAGGATAGTAAAATCCTCCCCCTGAGCGGTCTGAGGCAGAATTTCCCAATACTACAAGAAACCTCGAAAAATTTCCTTCAAGTGAGTATTTCTTCTGTTGTGAGGAATACAGATCAAACCAGTTTAGAAAAAATGCTGAACCTTTCCCTAGGACTTCAGCCTTGAAATAAACAAAAGAACACACATTATTGCCCCCCAGTATTAAAGGGGGGAAGGCAAACTTAAAAAGCATGCATACTTCTTATTGCAGACTTAAAATTTTAGTAGTCAGAAGTTTTGGGGGGGCAATTTCCCTAGTCATTGCCACCCTCTAAGTAAGGAGAAACAGTATGAAAATTTTTAAGGGAACGCTGCCCCCCTTGTGGTGCACATAGGGTCCAATTACTGTTTACGAAGTCTACCCCTCTACACTAACGATGTGCTGTCTCCTCTGTGTGAAAATTACCCAGCTGGGAGCAGCCAGGGGTTGGGATGCTGAAACACTGGCTACTGACTGGCCACCTCAGAACAGAAAGTTCCTCCAAGGCTGTAATTCATACCAGCACTTCAATTCCCCCTAGCTCCATGACATTTCCCTTTCTACAAGTTCAGGATTTAAACAATCACCTGACAGCCAAGGTCCCATAAGTCGACTGAGCAGGAATTTTTCAGACCCAGGTCTCATCCACACCGCCAAGTCCTTTCTGACCTTCCATTTCAATCCAAGAATCACACATGACAGAGGAAGCGTTAAGCCCTTGCAAATTACCCAGGGTGGGCTGCTGTGGCAGTTTCTGCAGACCAGGGACACCCACCAGGACTGTCAAGACGGAAAAGAAACTTTCCCTACCTTCCTGGTCTCCATGCCCCTGCCAGCTGCTGCCGGCGAGCAGCGCGGCCCCCTCCCGGCTGCAGGACGGCTCTCTCCGCCGGAGAAGGGGCTCATGCAAAATTGACTCTTCCTTATTTGTTTCCATCCATAATTGATGGGGAGATGAGAACGCAACGCGTCTCAGCGCCGAGCTCTTGCCGCCTGGCGGAGACCCTGTCCAAGACGCTTCCGTCAAGCATTTCCAGCCAGAGAACAAAGCCCGGAAAGTTGCTGGGGAGAGTGGCCGGGAGGAGAAGCCGGGCGCTGGGTGGGAGATGGGGTAGGCGGTGGGCGGTGGGCAGCGCCTGGCTTTGGAGCCTGCCCGCGGCGCGCTCGGCCAGCAGAGGGAGAGGAAGGGTGGGAAGCGGCCGCCCTCGAGTCTGGAGCTGGTGCCCGAGCCTGGGGGTGCGGGTGGGGGGCGGTCAAGTCACCCGAGCTCCCGCCCCCTCACCAGCAGACCATTAGGCGCTGCAACCCGGGCGTGCAACCTGGGTGGGGGGGCGCACTGACAGGTAGCCAGCGCCCGCGGGGACCGCTCTGGCTTCGGCGGGGCCGTAGCGCCCCTGCTCCCGGCCGCAGGAGAATGCTCACCCGCCCTCTCCCAACTGGGCCCAGCGCTGCCGGACCTGGACTGTCCTTGCGTCCGCGGAAGAGGCAGCAGAGCCCGGAGCCAGCTCCTTTGGCTGTGGCTGGGCTCTCTCCCACTGGCTGGAGCAGCGGTGCCCGCCGCAGGAGCAGCCCTGGCTCCCCCAGACAGTGTGCGGGGGGATCGCCGAGCCGGCCCTGTCTGGTAAGAAACTTTTCCTTGCTGACCCCTCCTCCGATTTTTTTCCGAGGTGGGTGCACAGTGAAGGAAGGCCTCCAAGTCCACGAGCCCCTCCCCCTAAGTCGCCAGCTTTGCCAGTTTTGACGGGTCCGCCAGACCTCTCCAGCCAAAGCGTTGCGCGTCCCTTGCACAGTAAGCGGAAAGAGCTGCTTGCAAAAGAAATCAACTCTCCAGTGACACTGCACACACACACACACACACACACACGCAGACGCACACGCAGCCAAACAGGCTCTCGGGATCTGGGTCCGACCCCCACCGGGCGCACAGAGCATTAGCAAATGTTAAAAAGACAGTCTTACCTCATCAGGAG
>CAUYON010133603.1:0-26696 GCA_963573935.1 Arctocebus calabarensis
TTTCATATAATAAACGAGAAAATATCATGAATGGTATGTCAATCAGGTTGATAAAATATCTCAGATTGCATGTGAAGCCCCCACACTGTACCCCATGGTTGAACTAATGTACACAACTATGATTCAATAAAAAAAAAAAAAAAAGAAAGACCCTTGGTCATTGGAGAAGAGCATGTGATCATAGTGAATCTAGATCTACCCCAGGGAAGAGCTTCAAAACATAGTATTGGTGAGCATGCACACCGCAGGGCAGTATTCAAAGAATGGGGAAGGCTCTCAATGTCCTGTCTGTAGGACAAATACAATAGAGATGAAGTGATTGCAGAAAAAGGAAGGCCTTATTTTAGTCTTGCTTTAAGAAAGTTCTAGGGAGAAGGGTGTTGCTGTTAAGGCAGACAGAAAAATGACTTTGGAGTGAGAGAGGCTCTTAGTAGACCCATTATCTACCCCCCACTGTACTCCCACTCTGACCCCTCTCTTAGCCTTCAAAAAGCAAGCTTTCCCCAAGCCCATCCAGTCCCAAATGGCTCTTCCACTCTTTCTCTCTGAGAGAGTTCCAGTCTGCAGGAGAGAAGATACAAGGCCTGGGGTGCACAGCTGTTCCCCCATCACTCTCCTTGCCACGCATTGGAGATGAGGACACAGGGTGTGCACAGCGTCTTCATTTTATTTTCTTATGTGCCTGGCACAAATGCCAAAGACAGCTACAAGTAATTGCTCTCCAAGCTCCAGTGAACTAGAACATCTTCATTTAAGTCATGCATAGCCTGGAATTTTTTTTTTCAGGAGAGAAAGATGACTTCATGTGGTAGTTGCTAAGCAGCCAGGCTCTTAGGGAGCTCAGAATCTCTGAGCTTTGCATGCAGCTTTGCAGAATCTCTGCAGCAAGCCATGCCATCCTCCTTAAAAAGCTGTCCTCGCACAACTCTGTCAATTTTCACTGTGTTCAAAAATATAAGCTTCTCTTGGTGTTTGTTTTTAACCACCTCTTACTCCCACAGCCCTTTAACTAGCAATAAACCAGGAGATGATTGTGTGATTGTGTTAACCAAATATTCTACCTCACTGAAGGCCCTGAGGCAGCCCAATCTCTGGGCAGAAAATACTGGAAGAAATGAGATTTCATGGTTTTTCACTTATTGCCTAGCATGTACATGGGGAAAAAATTAAAAAATACAGAACATACAGGCAATAAATACAAATTATAAAAATTCTATAGTTTAGAACAATCAATGGTCTTTTGTTGATCTTTCCCTCTATAATGATATACAAAAAAATTAGAATCATTACATGGATTTAACACAATGTGTATAAAATAGTAGGCACTTAAACACTTAATTTTAAAGGATAAATGAGCACATTTCATTTTATGTGAATCTTAATGAATATTGATTGCAATATGAGTATTTTCATATTGTTAAACATTTTTAATGCTTGATCAGTATTTCATCACATAAATGTATTATAAATCTTTTGTATTTTTTATCAATCTGCTATTATTAGGTACTTATAATTTTCCTAATTTTTTGCTCATTTAAACATGCTGTTATAAAAAGCCTTTACATAATTGAATTTAATAATCTAGTTTAATTTCCATAATTTGTTTTCTCAGTTTTTTTTTTTTGAAGAGAAGGAAAGAGAAGTTTATTAATTTGCTGACAAATTAGGAAGTTGGCAGACTCCCATCTTAAAAAACAAATATCATGCCTCTGAGCAGAACTAAAGAGCTTTTCAAGGGAAGTTTTCAGCTTCAAGCTATTGCTATTCGACCTTTTTCAGTTTGCTTTATGACAAATTCCTAGAAGTAGAACTATTTGACCAAACACTATCACTTCTGCTAAATTTCACAATAGTGATTGTCAAAATGATGTCAAAAACATTGGTAATAATTTATATTTCCATCATAGATTGTGCTATTTCCTGTCTCACTACACTTTTATTAGCATAGTTTTTTGTCATTTCTGTCAGTTTTCTTGACATTTTGTGATATAATCTGCTTTTAAATTTCTGTGTTATTTCCATTTGATATTAATTCTTTTTCACATTTAGTGGCCACTTACATTTATTCTTTTGTTAATTGTGAATTAATGGCCTTTGTTGATTTCTTTTTCCCTCTTAGGGTGGGGACTACCCAAGGGTATGACTACCAGGAGACCAAGGTCATAGAGCTACCTCCTACCAGGAGGCCAAGGTCACAGAATCACCGTCCTACCAGGAGACCAAAGTCACAAAGCCACCATCCCACCAAGAGGCCGAGGTCACAGAGATACCTCCCACCAGGAGGCCAAGGTCACAGAGCCACTGTCCAGTCTGTCTTTCACACCCACCCCCAAATCAGTTCAGGTGTCTGAGTCTCTCCTATTCCTAGGTATAAAAGTCCTGAATTTAAAAAGGCCAAGAGAAAGGCTTTCTTTGCAGAGTTATGAAGGTGCTTTGTCCTCCACATTCCACTACACTGTGTAGGGACATGGACAGAAAGTGAGAGCAAGGGCTCCATGAACCCCACTCAGAGAGTTTGGCACACGACCCCTGAGTTCATGAGCAGCTGAGCCTAGAAGCCACTTTCAGAGACAGGGTGAAGGCCACTCTCAGCTTGACCACAGTACATCTCACTCATGGGCCAGATGGGGCCATGTGGAGGTGTTCTTATTCCCACAGAAGGTGACAGCTTAGACAGATGATGTGCAGCCCCTGGAAGGACCAGCTGCCAGATGCTCAGGGGCAGAGGGGGGAATCAGGAGTAGCTGACATGGGTAAACCACAACACATGTCAGAGACCTACCTTCTGAGGGCCCCAAATGGGGGTCCTTCAAAAACCCACGAGAGCTCCTCGTGACAGAAGGAATTAGTCTTAGAGACAGACTCACCAGTGCACCCAGAGAGCACCACTCTGTAATCATCACTGTGCCAGTTGGAAAGACTTTTCCTGTCTGTCTGTCCTCCACCCATCTCTTCGAGGAGCCAAAGCATACAGTAAATCCAACAGAGGAGCAAGAACTCCACCAGCACAGACGCTGATGGCACCCTCCACCCTATTACCATAGCTCTCTGGTCCTAGACAAGGGAGAAGGGAAGATACAACTTTAACTAAAATGTAAAAGTTTTAATTTTATTCTACATTGGACACTATAATCACTAAAATGAGAATGTTTCTTATCATTAAAGTGACCAAAATGCATTTTTTAAAAAACTCATTTTAACTGACAAAATTTTAAAAGCTTGCCATAGTTTCATCCAAGGAAGGAAAGAAACAGTCTGCAAAGCCACAGTCAGAGGCCTGCAGAGAGAAAGAATAAGATGGTTCTCTGCCGATACTCTATCAATAAATTAAACCATTTGAAAATAATGATGCATGTGTCATTTCATTTTGGAATTGCATTTTACTGCATTGCAAAAAAAAGATTTTTATAAAAACAAATGATCGATGGTGATATACATTGGGTATTTTTTATGCACTAGAATTTATCTAGTGTTTCAACCTTCAGATTGATGTTGACTTTGTCTTTAGAAAGTTGTCTGTGGTGTATTAAGGAAATGAAAGATTAATTGTTCTTATTTTTATAAAACTTAGATCAAGTATGAGTATTTGTTTTGTTAAAGACCATCACTTAAAGATATTTCAATACCCCAAACACCAAATCTTTTCAATGTTCCAACACTCTACACATAAATTAAACATTATATTATAAATTCTGTTTCTCTGCTTATGTTTTGCCTGAAAGTGAGGCATAAAAAATTGTCAGCTTTGGCTCGGCGTTTGTGGCTCAACGGGCTAAGGCGCCAGCCATGTACACCTGAGCTGGCGGGTTCGAATCCAGCCTGGGCCCGCCAAACAACAATGATGGTTGCAACCAAAAAAAAATGGCCAGGCATTGTGGCAGGCACCTATAGTCCCAGCTACTTGGGAGGCAGAGGCAGGAGACTCGCTTGAGCCCAGGAATTGGAGGTTGCTGTGAGCTGTGATGCCACAGCACTCTATCCAGGGTGACAGCTTGAGGCTCTGTCTCAAAAGAAAAAAAAAATTGTCAGCTTTAACCATTTTTTAAGTCTCATATAAAACTAATAAATTGACTAATAAGACTATTAATTATTAGAGTAGCATATATATTCAATTTCCAGAATCAGAGAAATAAGAAATGTTTGAAGAATTCTATAATCACAAGCAGCTAACATTTTTAGTACTTGTAAGCATTTAGGAAAGAATAAGGTAATCAGCATGACCCAGTATATATTCACTGAGAATAATTCATGTCAAATTAACCAAACTATTTTCTTTTGGTGATAAATTTATTAAATGAGGGGACTTTGGTAGACTGAATGAACCAGGATTTCACTAATTTATTTATTAGGTAAAGCCTCTCGTGATGTTTTTCTAGGTAAGATGCTGAAATATGTATGGTGCCATAGATTTACAGCTATTTGACATTAAAAGAATTATCAGAAGAGGCTCTTAATCCTTCCTATTGATTATTCATGTCAGTCATTGGGATATGAGTATAGCAGGCATGTGCACCAAACTTCAAGATGTCACAAAACTAGAAAAGAGAAGAAATGGCCAGAAAATTTTTAAAAATCAAAATTTGAAATGAATTTAATAGCTTGAAACATAGGGTAGAAATCTCAAAGTGTAAAAATAACAAACATAAGGTGGGGAGTGAGATGTTACATGAATCTACCACACAGTAGAGGATAGGTTACTCACTTTGAAGCTGATCACGTCAACATCGTGAACAATAAACAATTTCTGAATGTCCTAAAACATGAGGCCCAGTCAATATGGGGTAGCCTCCTGTAGGTGTCCAGGGTGGTTTTCCAGGAAAAGCAGAGGGTGAAGTAGAGATAAGCAGATGGGATGTTAACAGAATCAACATCTCTGAAAGGGTGAGAAGGAGGTGGAAACAGGAAGACAGCAGTTAAGCTGTGAAGCAGGCTCAGTGTCTGCCTTGACCAAACTCTGGCAAACCTGAGGAAGAGAATGGAATGGCTCTACAGAAATGCTCCAAGTTGGGCCAAGATAGCCCAGGCTTTATATTCTTGCATGAATCAGTCACTAGATGGAGGCTGGCCAGGGAAAGAAAGGGGCATGACCTTGAATGAGGTGGCTTTTTGCAGCTGGGGCAATCCTGGAAGGGGCTGAAAGCTGAGGACGCTCTACAGACAGCACTGCCAGCAGCTGGGTCAACAAATCCTCCAGGGAAAGAGTTTCTGGGCTGTACATCACAGTGTCCACCACAGTGGGAAACCCTGGGGCCTCCTCCAAATCCAAAGAAATGCTGTGGAGAATATATTTTTAAGATGTTTTTAATACATGGTTAAGTATAAAAAGAAAGAATGCCAATTTGAAGAATGAACTTAAAAAAGCCCAAGGACCATATATATGCTTATGCAGAAGATGATTTCAAGTTCATTGAGAAGGAAATGAAGCCTTTATTCCCAGTCATCCACCAAAAACAAGAAACCCAAATTCATGCCACTTACAGGTGTGTGGTCCAAAGTTTTTACTGGTTTCAAGGTGAGACAACCCTATATTAACATAAAAATTGATGTAAAATTAGCTCCATGTACAAAGCGTCTGCAGAGGAAAAATTCAGATAAACTCTGTGGTGTATGCTTCCATACCCAGCACAGCTGAAACTCCCATGAATAAACAACACCAGCTGAAGATGAGCTCACACGTCCAATGAGGACTTGTTATAAGGGAGAACTTCCAAATGCCAGAATTGACATAACTTACAACACTCTGAAAGAGACTTAAAAATAAATGTCTAAAATATTCACAGATAAAAATAAAGGAGCAAGATCCAAAAAGCAAATTGATAAAGAAAAATCACAAGTAGAAATTCTAGAAATTTAAAGTACAGACTTTGAAATTATTTTAAATGTATTAAAGTGTAAGATTTATATGCAGACATTACTTGGGATCCATTCCAGAAAATTGAGTTAATAGAAAATATGGAAGTGTCTGCTATGTTCAAGGAATCATGTAAGATACTGAAAACCTCTGTTCATTCATTAAATAGTTATTGAATACCTACTTTGTGCCATGTATTATGCTAGACATTGGCATTGCAATAATGACCAAGAAAAAGTAACACTCAGAAGATGTATATCAATTTCTCCAAAACATGGTTCACACTTTTCTAATCCACAACACCAATTAAGTGAATAAATTAAATGATAAAAAGTAAGAAGAGCTAGGTGGTAGTCTCATGTTAAGTCAAGATGAGGAATAATCTGTCCTGCTATTCTTTTAATTATTAATAGTTAATCATATCTGGAGTAACGTTATCCTTTCCCAATACCACAATTTAATGTTGGATGTTGACAAATTACAGACTCCAGACTCAGGAAACAAATATGTAGAATAGTCTGGAACATATAAACATAGTTCTGGAACATATAAAAAAAGTCAGTAGATGTTCCTCTGAGGAGAAAAGAAAATCAATAGATATAAAACCCTCCAGTAGGGCGGCTCCTGTGGCTCAGCGAGTAGGGCGCCGGCCCCATATACCGAAGGTGGCGGGTTCAAGCCCAGCCTCGGCCAAACTGCAAAACAAAAAAATAGCCGGGCGCTGTGGCAGGCGCCTGTAGTCCCAGCTACTAGGGAGGCTGAGGCAAGAGAATTGCTTAAGCCCAAGAGCTGGAGGTTGCTGTGAGCAGTATGACGCCACGGCACTCTACCTAGGGCGATAAAGTGAGACTCTGTCTCTATGAAAAAAAAACAAACCCTGCAGTACTTTCTCACTTTGAAATATTATGAATCATCTCAATAATCCTGTTTCAGACATGACTAATTGTTCACTTCTTTCTTCCCCCAGCAACACATTTAGGCTATAGTTCCCACCTTTCCCTCCAGTGGAAAGAGGTCGTATGACTGAGTTGTAGCCAAAGGAATGGGACAAGAAGTGCTAGAAGCCACTTCTAAGCTTGGCTCTTAACAGCCTCACACATACATCTCAAACTTTTTAAACAAGGGGCCAGTTCATTGTCCCTCAAACTTTTTGAGGGCCAGACTATAGTTTAAAAAAAAACTACGAACAAATTCCTATGCACACTGCACATATCTTATTTTGAAGTAAAAAAACAAAACAGGGGCGGTGCCTGTGGTTCAAAGGAGTAGGGTGCCAGCCCCATATACCCATATATGGGAGGTGGTAGGTTCAAACTCAGCCCCGGCCAAAAACTGCAAAAAGAAAGGTGGGGGAACAAATACAAATACAATATTTAAAATGAAAAAAAAGGCACCCCCATCTGCAAAAAAAAAGACCTCCTAACTTCAGAAAAAAAAGCCCCCCCCTTAACCGCAAGAAAAGGAGCTACTAACTGCAAAATTAAAAAAAATAGACCTCCTAACTTCAAAAAAAATAAATCCTAACTTGTTCTTACCTCAATCCTCAGGCAGCAGCAGGCTCTGCACAGGCAAGCTTGTGACTCCTCCGATCACAAGTCTCAGTCTCACCCAAGACTGAGAGGAGGAGTAGAGAGACAGAGAGAAGGAGGGGAGTCGGAGAGTGGGGTGCACTGTTGGCCCCAGGATGAGTTGGCTGCTAAGCAGGACAGGCAGTGGTGGCAAAAACACCTGTTGGGCCCCATGTGGTCCGTGGGCCATAGTTTGAGGACCCCTGATCTATACTGTTTCAACCATCTGCTGACTTGAAACGGAAGACATTTTGACCTTGGAAACCAGTGCTTAGGAGGGTAGAGCTACAAGCTAGAAAGAGCCTTGATTTCTGAGTTACTGAATGGAGAAAAGCTTCCCTCAGTTAGGTATATATTTTGGATTTTACTTGGTCAGGAAATACACTTTTACCCTATTTGAGTGATTACACATTTTGCTTTTTTCTTCTTTTTTAATAATAGCTAACATCACCTTAGCTAATACAGTTTCTTTAAACAGGGTTCCCCATCCAAGTTTCCTTTCTAGGTCCTGCCTATTACATTCTAATGTAACTCTGTTTCCCATAATTCTACTGTCCCTAGGGAGGTAACCTTGCAGGAAGAAAATCTTCGTCTCTACTTAGAGATCTCTTTGTTATAGAAGTTGGTCAACATCTTTTCCTTGGTAGTTAGTAATTATTGATTAAATCAATAAACAATAGAAGAGAGTTACAGATGTGAAGCTATGCCTCTGATCTCTTTGAATCTTAATGAGAAAACCAAACAGAACAATGTTTTACACAAACGACACAGCAGACTCTATCTACAGAGACATGAAACATGTCTCCAGGTCTATGCACATTTGTATTCAAAGGAAAACAGTTTGCTATCAAATCAGTTATTTCTGTGTAAAATGCTAACAGCTTCCTTGTTCATTCTCCTTAAGAGCAAGGAAACCTGAATGTGTACCTATTTTTAAAGTACACACAGGATTCCCTTGAGCAAATGGTCTCTCACTAAATTAGTCAGTGAGTAACGGTAATGAGACTACTCTGGGAATAGCACATGTCAGAAAATCATAGGAATCAGGAACAAAAAACAAGCAACCAACCCTTTCAGGAAGTCTTAATCTTCTGCTACTGAACAAACACATCTGTCCAGCTCAAGGCCAAATATCTAATAGATCCCTGATTTTTTATGAGCAGAAATAAAAAATTTAGGCAATGCTCAAGGGTAATGCATTCTTACCTTTTTCTGGGATCTGCACTGGAATGAGAAACAAGAAAATGAGAAGAAAATATGGCCTGGTTATTTTCAGAGAAAAAGAGCATTTGCTACAAGGAAAACATCTAATTATGGTGCAACTCAACCAATGCTCTGGAAACCTAACTCCACCCCCCTTTGGACCAGGTGCCCTTCTACTCTTGCAAAGATCACGTTGTGCATTAGCTGAGCATTTTTCAGCTGCCTTCTTCTCCCCACATGAGACTCATAAGGACAGGAATCACCATAGGCCACACATTTGGTCCCTGGGACTTGGAACGTGGCAAGGTCTGAGGTTTCAGTAGGTATTTATTAAATGCTTGTCAGACAATTTTGGAATTTTCCTCAAAGTATCAAGCCAATTGTGATGAATTCTTTCCTGATTATAAGCAGACGTGGAAGAACAGAACACAAAAAGAATCAATAGTCAACACAATCTCTTTTCTGAATAGAATGTAAGTCCCCTGAAAACAGGAATGTTGTCTGTCTTGCTCAGGGCAGTGTCACCAGCATGCTCTCAATAAGAGGTCTCAACCTTATTGAGACCTCTGCAATCTTTTCAGAAAATTTCATTCAATAAATACCCTTATCATGAGGAATCCTTGACATTATCATTTCCCTAGTTCCCTCTGTATGTTTACAGCTGACAACTGGCTTCTTGCAATTTATTCATTTTCTATTGTTACTATAAAAGGATCCTGAGAATTTGGCAGCTTCAGAGAACACTCACTTATCATCTCACAGCTCTAAACATTAGAGGCTTCAGAGGGCTCAAAGTCTCTGCTCAGACTCTCACAGGCTGAAATCAATGTCAGCCAGGCTCTGAGGGAGAATTCAATTCCAGGCTTATTCAGGTTGTAGGAATAATTCAGTCCCATATGGTTGTAGGACTAAGGTCCTCACATCCTTACTGGCTGTTGACCATGTCATGCACAACTCTCATGCCACCCACATTCCGGGGCTGGTGACCCCTTCATCTTTAAATCCAGCAATGTCAGGCTGAATCCTTCTCATGTTCCAATTTCTTACATCCCCTTCTACCTCATGTCTCACACCACCATTTTCTGATTTGTTCTTCTGCTTTCTCTTCTGCTTTTAAGGGCCCTTGTGATTGCATAGGCCTATCTGGATGATACATAACCTCTCATTTTTAAGGTCAGATGATTAATAACCTTAGTTCCATCTGCAAAATAACTTCACAGTAGGACTGAATTAGTGTTTGACTGAATAACCAGGGACTGGGAACTCAGGAGGATTTCTTTAGAATGCCATCTACCGCATTCAGAGTAAGCAAATGAAATAGAGCACCCAGAATGCTACCCCGTCTTTATGTAACTTCATCTGAGAAGTTACATCCATTACTTCTGCCATATTCTAATTGTTAGAAGCAAGTCAGTGAGCCCAGCCTAGACTCAAGAAGAGGGGAGTATAGATAGCCTTGAACTAGTTATCAGGGATAATTAACTGGGCACCATCTTGGAGTCTGTCTACTACAGAAAAAAGCAATTACATCTGACAGTCTTGTTTAGCTATTAAAGGCATTTATATAATCATAATAACCTAAATACTCAACATTGATCTAAGCAAAATTATCATAACATTATACTGAGAGAAAAAGAATATATAGGATAGGACAGAATTTGATTAAAAAAAAAAAAGGCAGGAAGAAAAATAGTCAATTGAGGTAAATCAATATAAAATACCTAAAAGGTAAATCAAGAGGAAGCACTGAGTATGTTATTTAGAGACATGAAGGTGAAATGTCAAATAATCATGTAAAAAATGTGAAATTGCCTCTAGGTTGGAGAAATATCATAAGGGAGGGGGTGTTGCTCATGAGGATGGCTGTTTTCTATAACAACCCTTATAGAATTTATAGAATTATCTTTAAATCATATATAATATGACTTTCATTAAAATAATGGGGGAGGACAACAAACAAGAAGAATCCAGAGGCTTTTTATGGAAAACTGTGAAATTATTTGCATCCAGTGAAAACAAAGTGATATATTTCTAGCTGAGACAGAAAATCTTTGGCCCAAGAGTTACAAGATAGGACACAGATAATGAAGAGAGGACAAAATCAACTTAGTGGAACCATCACTGTCTTTCCAGCTACACCTGTCCAACTGTGCCACAGCTGTCTTGCCAGCTGACCTTCCTCATCCTTGAGGCTTGGGACAAGTGGCCAGTAAGCCCAGTTCAGAATCTGCCTCTTGTGGCTCTCACTTTCGTTTTCTAGTCTGGCTCAACTGCTTCTTGAAGCTTGGTTTTATTTCTAGTATCAGTTCAGATTCTAGCCTTCAGAATCTTCTTAATGTTAATTTTACAGCTTTTGTTTACAGGTTTTGGAAAGTATAGGTTTTGGAAATCCTGTTCTTAGGCCAAACTCACTTCTACCACAGGAGTCTGCCCTTGGTGTTCTTCTGCAGACACGCACTCTGGCTGCCTGTGTTATCTGTGTCTCCTCCAAATGCTTCCTTCTATGACTCTTTCTCTGACCTAAATGTATCCTCTTTCATGATACCACCACTAATAATCGCATCACCTCATTTTGTATCATTCCTAGCATTTGTCAAAATGCAAATTTATCTTATTGGTTTTTTAAAATAAATAATTTCCCTTGTTTTATTAACCATGGTACCCCCTCAGGCATATATTACAAGTCACTGGCATATATCGGTTACCCAACAAATAATTAAATGGATTGGGTCTTATCTTAATTTATTTTTAGTGTAACAATGTTGGATAACAAATCACCCCAAAATTGATGGGTTAAAATAACAAACATTTATTTCCTGCCTATGGCTCTATGGGTCAACTTGAGTTTGGCTAATCTTGGATGAGCCTAGCTGGTTTAAGCTGGGTTTGGCTCCAGGATGTGGGTTGCATTGAGTTCCATGTCATATGTTTCCTGCTGCTTCTTGGACTAGAGGTTACCTGGACGTGTTCTCACAAATGACCCCTGGAAAAGAAGGAGGCAAGCAGAAGCAAGCTGTGCTTCTTAGACCCTTGGCTAGTACCAGCACATTGTTACTTCTTTGCACTTTCCATTGATCAAAGCAATCACATAATGAAGCCAAACATCAGTGAGGTGAGAGAGTATATTTTGGCCACTATCATTTATGATTATGGCAATAAATTTAAAATGCATGTAAGATTTAACCATTTGTGAACCCATCCTAGAAAAAGTGCCTTACTGCTGCATATCACTGCAGTCACCTTTGAAGTGCTCCCATTGAGAAGCTATTCACTGATGTCATTGCCTAATCCACCTTTGAAATTAATTTTGGAACTCTTTTTCTGGAATGACCACCAGAACTGTTGTCATACACCATATAAAAATAAGCAGCAACAAAAACGAACACCCTTAGCAAGACATTGCCACACCTTGACACAAACACAGCTGACATGCTGATATACCAAGATTATGAAATGTTACTGAGTTGTTTGTACAGTGCTGCCTATGTAAGTGCACAGTGGCAAGTTCATGAACTTAATTATCCGATCTTGTACTAGAATAGCTTTGATGGTCATTCCAGAAAGAATTCCAAAGTTGCTTTGAAGGGTAAACTAGGTGTGGGCATTGGTGCATAGCTTCCTGAGGGGAGTATTTTGAAGGTGACCATGGTGATATTCAGCAATGAGGTATGTAGCACTTCTTGTAAGTTCACAAACTTAATTGTCAGACCCTTCATACATATATAGATAGAAATGTCCTTATCATTTCAGCTAAATAAACATTAAGTTTATCACAAAATATTAACACTAAAAAGAATCAGATCTTGTTCCAATTGTTCAGTTCAGTTTACAGATGAGAAACTAGATCCAGAGAAATGAAAGGGAGAGAATACTACAGAATAATATGGTAGAGCATAGACATATGATCCTATTAAAAGGGAGTGGCAAAATCAGATCAATAATTCAATCTGATCTGATTGAATGAATAAAGGAATGCATGGGATTGAGAGAAAGGAGCCAGTAGAGGAGAAATCAAAGACACAAAAGAAGAAGCAAGGTCCTGGTGGAGGCAGGGGATGGGGATAGGAGACGAAATGAATTATTGGAATATAGAGCTTAGAAAGGAAGGATCTGGCTTAAAGGAAGGAAAGGATGGGTAGGTGTGTAGACACACTGAGGTAGGAAAAATAGGAGTTGGAAGAGTTCAGACCTATGAGACAGAGAACAACATTTGATGGGCACATTCCATGGTAAGATGCCCAGGACTCATCTACAGCTATAACGTGATTGGTAATGGGTTCCCAGGTCCTGAACTCCTAGCTAACTAGCTCCCCACACTTCATAGTGCTACTGCACGGGATTGCTGTCTTCAGAGCACCAAACTCTACTTATTACAAACAGTGAGTGTTAGTATCATTCCACTGGTATGACCACAGTTTTCTCAGTGCAGTAGGTCTGAGAGCCATTCGTTTAAAGCAATGGGAACAAGTCTAGTAATGACAAATAATGACTAATATCCAGAATCTACAAAGAAATATAACAAATCAGCAAGAAAACAACAAAGAAGCCCACGAAAACGTGGGCAAAAGACATGAACAAAAGTTTTTAAAAAGAAGATAGGCAAATGGGCAACAAACACGCAAAGCAATGTTCAATTTCACTAATCATCAGAGAATTGCAAATTAAAATCACAATGAGGTACCAACTTACCTTTGTCAGGATGGTCATTATTAAAAAGTCAAAAAGTAATAGATTCTGGCATGGATACAGAGAGAAAGGAATACTTCTACACTGTGAAAGAGACTGTAAATTAGTACAACCATTATAGAAAACAGTATGGAGATTCCTTAAAGAAATGACACAGACATATCATTCAACCTAACAATCTCACAACTGAGTATCTACCCAAAGGGGGAAAAATCATTTTATCAAAAAGACAACTGCACCCAAATGTGTATTTCAGCATAATTCATAATTGCAAAGATGTAGCACCAACGTAAGTGCTCATTGATTCATGCGTGGCTAAAGAAAATATGATATACCATGGAGTACTACTCAGCCATAAGAAAGCACGATGCTTTTTGCAGCAATTTGTGTAGAACTAGAGACCATCATCCTAAGTGAAGTTTCTCAGGAATGCAATATCCAACACCACATATGCTCACTAATAATCAGAAGCTAATCGATGGGTGCACACAGGCACAAAGAGATGGAAAGGGCATTGGAAATTAAGAAGAGGGAAGGAGGAGGCAGGAGAGAGGTAGAAACATACCTACTGGGTACAATGAACACTATTTAGATGACAGGCACACAAAAAGATACACTTAAGCATCATAAAAGATATCCACATAACAGAAAAAGTTGCACCTCCTAAATATTTGGGATTAAAAGAAAGAAAGAAAGAAAATATAACAAGAAAGGTCTTATAGAAAAAAGTGAAGGGTGCTAGGGTTGTACCAGTAGCTTGTGGCCAATAATGAAGGTTTGGAATAGAATATAAAGGAAATGGGAAGAGGTGAACAAAAGCACCTGAAGAATAGACCCCAAATGAAGAACCAGCTGCAGTGATGTCAGACCATAAATCAGAGGAAGAAGTATCTATCTATGCATGTGGTCAATGATTTCCCCCCTTCAACCATTTATGGAGTATTTCTTGTGTATGGTAGCCAGGTACAGTTCCTAGCTGCAAGCAGATTGTGATCTAATCAATAAATATCCAGGATGAGTTAATGACTAGAGAAAGAATTATGTTATAATTCAGAACTTAAAACTAAAAACTGAAACAGGAATTCATGCAAATGTAACCTTTCCATCTCATCTGCCTGTATCAAATGTCACTGTCACTTAATTTTCTAATAAATTGCAGACATACGCAGTGTTTAAAAGCAAAGTTTAATGAAGTCAATAAAATATGGGCATAAAGCAGCAATGCAAATTCCATTCCTGTGCTTCCTAATTGAGGGATAAATGTCACTTACCTTGAGATAATATTTTCACAAACACACTTAGAAGATTTTCAGCTTCAATATTCCAAAAACATCACTACTGGACATTATTATTTATGATTAGGGCACTTAATTTAAAGCACACATACTGATAGAAACCCCCATATTATTGCTGCTGATTAAATATTAAGTATGAGTGTCACAAAATGAGAAAATGAAAAAGAACTTAGGTCCCACCCAGCTTGACTCTCCTACAGACAAGAAAAAGGACCTGAAGAATTGAGATAAATTATTTTGCAAAGAGCAAACAACACATTAGTGAAAGAAAAGAAATAAATCCCAGATCTCAGAATCCCCACTCCAAGGCCATTCCACAGAAACAGAATGTTTCCTGACCTATTTCTTGGCTGAAATGATCATGTAGGGATCCTAGGAAGCCACAAGAAGCAGCCACAATAAAAATCACTATTTACACTTCCCCCTACCTATGTCTTCAATCAACTAGAAGGAAGTTCTGGATTGTTATTTTTATGTTTATGTTTTATGTTTATGTTTCTTTCATGTTTATATTATGTTTATGGTCTGACGTCACTGCAGCTGGCTCTCCATTTGGGGCCTACTCTTCATTGCCAAGCCCTTCACCAATGGATTCTTTAAAAAGCAAAAAACTAAAACATTAAAACCACAAATGTCCATCAGTACCAGCCCAGCACAGCCAGGGACCAGAGCGACATCAGGACCATCCTGGCGGTGCTCATGGTGATGAGGAACAGGATCATATTCTTCTGGATATATTTATTTTATTGGCAGAGAACTTCCTCCAAGAATGTTTACAAAGAGGAGCTTTGTGTAGTAAACCTAAGGTCATGTATGCTTCAGGATATCTTTATTACATCCTAATGTGTACACTTGCTCACATAGATATATTTAAAATATAACATAACTCCATTCTCTGGCATCTAATGTTACTGTTGAAGCGTGCAATGCCCATATGATTCTTATTTCTTTGTAAGTGATATGCTCCTTCCAGTGGAAACTAGAATGTTCTGTCTGCTTTGTATGTACTTAATTCCTATAATGTTTTATTTGCTGATTGTTGGGTCTTTTTTTTTCCTTATCTAACCTGTTTAGCACCTGTTGAATCCTCCCAACCTGAAATTCAGGCAAATACTTTTTTTTCAAATATTTATTTCCCTACAGTTATTTTTTTCCTTTCTAGAGGCACCTATGATTTGTGTGCTATCACGTCCATTCTATCTTCCATATCTTTTATTTTTTCTATTTCTAACACTTTTGTGACATCTTAAAGTATTTTGAAGGAGTTCCTTAGCCTGATCTTGTTATGTCTGAATTAATTGTTCAGCTATATCGTCGTATGTCCATTTTTTAAAAACTTGTGCAGGGCCCAAGCTAATCTTCTCTATACTGTTCCAGTTTTAGTGTGTATGTTGCCAAAGTGCGCACTCCTTTTACTGAGTTCTTATTTCAATAATTATATTTTTCTTACTCAATTTTTTCCACTTTGTTCTGCTTTCTTCCTACTTATTTTCATCCACTCAACAATATTCTTCTATATCTGTCTGAATATATAAATTGTTAGTAATTAAATATTTGACTGAATTCATTCTGAGGCCATGAACTCAGTAGTATATTGTATAGGTTATTCATTTTGGAATTTACTATTATTATTATTATTGTAAAAATACTTAATATGAGATCAATTCTCTTATCAAATTTTTAAGCATACAATGCATCATTGTTGACTATAGATTTAATGCTTTACAGCAGATCTCCAGAATTTATTTTTCTCAACACAATTGAAACTTTATACTAGTTGATCAGTAACTACCCATTTTCTACTCCTGCCAGAACCTGGAAACCACCATTCTACTCTGAATCCATGAATCTGACTATTTTGGATACCTTCTATAAGTGGAATCATGTAGTATTTGTGCTTATATGACTGGTTTATTTCATTAAGCATAATGTCTTCAAGGTTTATCCATGTCTCGTATTTCAGGATTTTGTTTTTAAGGCTGAATAATAATGCATTGTATGTACATACTTTTTTTATATGTAGTGTCTCCTGTGAGTATATTTCCCTGGTTAGCAATAGGAAGTAGGAAATAGAGCCAACACTTGTCCCTGGCTAGTGGCTTCTTCTGACAGGCTTAGAGAAGAAAGGGGCCTGCCTGGGAGTTGGAGACCCTGCCCCACCCCTCAGCTCTGCCCATCACCACATGCACAGCTTCAACAGAGGCTTTCTCTCTTGATTTTAACTCATTATCCCTCAAATGTGATGTAATATGGAGTGATAAAATGTCAACACCACACACCAAGTTGCTGTCTTACTGTTCCTCATCCTCGTGAGCACCAGAATAGCCCTGGTTGCAGTGGGCTGTTACTGAGGGGAATTTGTGGTTTTAATGTTTTCATTTTTAACTTTTTAAAAAATCCACTGGTAAAGGGATAGGCAAAGGCCTACAACATAGGGTGGGAAGAGAACACATCTCCGTGGCTCCACAGCTTCTTCCCCAGATCCTGGAGCCTCTTCTGCCATGTCTCCTGCTTCCTCCCACATACAGAAACAACCACTTCCCATCTCCTCAGAGATCCCAATTTTAACTTTCCTGACACTTCCATAGCATCTCTGGAATTGAGTTTGGGAGAAGTAATCGGATGTAATCATATTTATGTTTTCTTTTTAAAAATTTTGTAATGAAATTCCTCTAAATATATATCATGTCCCTGAATATGAGCTTGATTCCAATTTTTTCCTAGTATTTTTCTCTTATTGAAGCTGATGTGACTTTTGTCTTTAAATGCTTTCCTTTTTATTTGCATATCTTTCCTGATCTTTGGCAAATTGCTATTTAACATTTTATTTTATCTTACCATTTCTTGTGTTTCAAAACACTTTGAGAGGAATATAAGCATAAATCTGGGCTTGGAAGAACATGTAACGAGTAAGAAATGCCTTTCCATTCGGGAATCTAGTGGAGAACTCCCTGGGTCAGGTCAGAAAGAGAAACTCTGAGAGGGAGTAAGACTTGGGTAGAAATTGTGGGTCCCTGGAAAAGAAGAAATTTAATAAGGAAATGATAGCACCCCCATGAAGGAGTGAAGACTCTAGGAAGGAGACCCAGAGACCTGCTAGACACAGGCTGCAGAGGTAGAAGGCTGGGTGCTGCGCCAGCAGAGATTGGTTCAAGGCTCCTCTGCGAGTGCGCCCTGCCCTGGAGGGGTCTGAGAGCAGCTGAGAAGCCCTGGGTGGCCAAGAGTGTCACAGAAATTATTCAGGTTCTGAGGCACCCACAGAGCATCTGGTGCCTGATACAGACTGAGAGCTGCAGATTCAATTCCCTGGCACATGACAGGGTCACAGAGGGAGAAAGAAGATTCTAGGAATCTAAGGAAGGCTTTCCCTTAGAAACATGGGGTAACCAGTCAGCAGCACGCACAGACTGATCACAGACAATGAAACGTAAATAGACAATGCAATACTCTCAGCATCCATAGACGACAAGCCTTGGCACACATCACACCCCAGACCCAGAATGCAGACACACGGGAGAAGACAGGGCAACCAAATCAACTGAAACTCAGCACCGCAGTGCTGATGGCATGGCTGTTCAAACAGAAAATGTTTCCTGTTCTAGAAACTCATATTTCTTACGCTACTTGACTTGTGGTCTGAAATTACCTTATCTGGCCTGAATGCAACATATGGCAAATCCTCCTTTCCACCTCAACTAACTCCTTCTTCTAATACCTGGGTTTTGCTGGTGAGCTGGTAACAATCTGTCCTTTGCCTACCTTTATTTCTATGTAATTACCAAAGCAACTGCAGTGAAGTCCTCTTTATTATGCCAAAATAGGAAGAACAAACCTTATTGAAAAATATACTTCAAATCAGAATTTAAAACCACCACCGAGCAATGCCTCTGAGTTTGATTAAGCATTTAAACCCTTAGTGAAATAGGAAAAGCTGCAATGGCAAGGCCAGAACCATCAGTTAGGATTTGTAGCAGTGGCCATGAAGACTCACATGCATTTTTGCAAGTAAAGGTCATTTTATTTCTAATGTAATGATTACAATGAACATTTTTGGCACTTCTTATGTGTCTGACATTTGCATATAATTTTAATACATTAATTCCTTTACTACTTACACAAACCTATAAACTAAAGACTATTAGCCTCATTGATAGCTCAGGAATCTGATGGCAACTGGTTCAAGGACATAGAGGTACTATTGACCACACCAGGTCTACAGGGCTCCATAGCCTACTTTCCTGACCATTAAGCTATTCTGTCAGCCCGGTAGGCTTTTTCCCCTAGTGCAAATTTTCCTAACAAATTTAATTAAAAAAATATATCTGGTCATTCAGGGACACAATCCATGCAAATGTATTTATAACTCAGCAAGAGGAGGCGAGGGAGGGCATTCTCTACTAACCATGGTAAGCAATCTGTTCAGTCCCTAAAGCGTGAAGTTTGATTTTCTTTTTATCTGGCTTTTATGTTCAAGGGAATATAAATGTCAGGAATCAAGTCTTCCCTCTGGGTGGTAGAGTAATAAATAACTTTCATACCATTTTTCACAGATGCTGTGACTAAATTGAGATCAGGAAAGATATAGACAACTATAGCAACAAACTGATGATGAATCTATTTTTAAGAGCAAGTGTTAAATTAGAAAGATTTGTCAAAAAAAGAAACCTCAGGAGGAAATAATTTGGGCACAATTCTAAGAAATTCAAAGGAGATTCAAAGCTAGAGTGAATGAATAATCCACTCAGCCCAAAAAGGGCTGAGATAATCATTTCTCAGTTTTAAATAAAATTCTGAGTATTTTAAGGCATGAAAGCAAAGGAAAGTTTTATACTTTGCACTTAAAATATTAATGGGAATAAAAGAAAATGTTTCTTAAAGAATGACAACTTCTTACTCAAAATATAATATTTATATCTATCTGTCTTTGGGGGAATTTATAATTAAAACCAAACTGTGAATATTCATGCTAACTTGATTTGATTTCATTCTTACAGCAAATACTTTGAACCATTCAGCCCAGTAACAACATTCCTGGATATTTATCCTAAGGTAATAACACAAAAATGTAAATAACAACAAATGTTCAATGCACCATCATTTTATAATGGCAATATATTAGAAATGAAACAAAAGAAACTAATAATGTACTGAATTACAATTATTTGTCAGGGATTATCTGGGTACATACATTATTATATTTAGCAGTAAAAATCTAGATAATCTTTCATCATGAGAAAATAAATTCGAAGAGGTTAAGTTACCCATCAAAGATAAAACACCTGGTTAATAAAGAAGAAAAGTATAATCTAAACAACATTGAAGAAAAGGATGATTAATTAATTATTTACACCAATTTAATGTTCTTTTTCTTTTTCTTTTCTTTTCTTTTTTTTTTTTTTTGGGACAAATTTCACTATGTCACCTTTGGTAGAGTGCCATGGTGTCATAGCTCACAGCAACCTCAAACTCTTGAGCTCAAGTGATTCTCTTGGCTCAGCCTCCCAAGTAGCTGGGACTACAGGTACCCACTATAAGGCCTGGCTATTTTTAGATTTTTAGAGACAGGGGTCTCGCTGAGCTCAGGCTGGTCTTGAACCTGTGAGCTCAGGTCAAGTCACCCACCTCACCCTCCCAGAGTGCTGAACCACTGCATCTGGCCTAATTTAATGTTCTTTTTCATATAGTCGTTAACACTGTTAATTCTAAAGACCATAGAACAAAATGAAAAATGCTTAAGATTTAATATTTAGTTAAATATACACATACACATGCACACCTATAATTGTCTCTGCTATAATTAAATATTTAAAATTATATGTACAAATAAGGTAATGTGTTGAACATGAAGAAAGATGGTATATTTTAGGAAGTGGTATTGTAAATGGCTTTCCTTAATTTTGAAATTTCCAGTGTTTATTCATCATTTATGAAACACTTATTAGACTTTATGTCAATGAGCAAAATAAAGTCTTTGTCCTCATGGAGGTTATATTGCAGCAGAGCAGACAAATAATAAATAAATGAATAAATATATGACATGAAATCAGTGACAAATGTTATGAAGAAAAATAAAACACAAGTGTGAGAATGAAGAGACATAAGGTGTGTGTTTAAAAACAGTGATCAGAGAAGGTCCCTCTGAGAAGATGAACAATAAAGTAAGAGGGAAGAAGCTGCACAGATATACGGAAATGAGCCACATAGAAGAAATGGTATGTGCAAAGGTCCTGAGGCTGAGATGGGGATGCCATACAGTCACTTTAAAGATGTGGGAGAAAGGTCCTGTGGAAAGTCAAAATAAGATAAGAAAAAAGGCTACAAAATTATGCTTAGAATCTAATAATTATGTAAAAAAGCAAAAAAAAAAAAAAACCCAGACATTAAAAGAAATAGTACAACAATATGTTGGTGGTAAATTATCTTGGGGCAATATAGTTTTTAAGAACAAGAACTCCAGAACCAGACTACCTGGGTTCAAATCACAGTTGTATAACCTCAAGGAATTTACATTGCCTCTCTGTGCCTCTTTTGCAAAGTGAGGGTAAAAATAACAACAGCACCTGTAGGTAATTCTGTGCTGTTGAGAGGAATAGTAGGCAGGATAGTACTTCCATGATGTCCGTGCCCTAATCCCTGGAACCTGCATGCTGTGCTCTCTTACATAGAAAAGGGGAATTAAGATTATAGATGACATTAAGACTTTTAATAAACTGGCCTTAAAACAAGGAGATTAACTGGGATTATTTATCTGGACCTAATATGATTACAGGGATTCTTCAATGCAGAAAAGAGAGATAAAAGAAGGGAGTTGAAGAAAGAGTCATAATAACAGAAGCAGCATCAGAAAGATGCTATGTTTCTGGCTTTGAAGAGGAACGGGGGGGCCATGAGCCAAGGAATCTGGGTGGCCTCCAGAAACTGAAAAGGGCAAGGAGACATTCTTTCCAAGAATGTCCAGAAGGAAAAACAAAAACAAAAATGCAACAACCCTGCTGACAACTTGATTTTTGCCCAGTGAGACTGTGTTGGACTTCTAATCTACAGAATTGTAAGATAATAAGTATGTGTTATTGTAATCCACTAAAGTTGTGATAATTTGTTGCAACAGCAATAGAAAAGTAATTTAGAATAACTTCTGGCACATAGTGAGTAATATTTGGAATGGCATTTTCTACCATGTTTTCCTATAAATATTAAGTATATATGTATGTGTTGGTTAAATTTTTCCTTTAAAATGGGAGGAATTACTTTTATCATTAGTGTTACTAATGGAAGATTTTAATTGCAGGAGAACAAAATTAATTAAAATATAAAATAGAAATAATGAAAAGAAAAAAAAATCCTGTTCTCTAAATTGAAAATACCTTTTGTTTTTAAGATAGATTCTTTAGTTGCTAACAAAATACTGACAAGTGGGGAGGACTGGAGTAGATTTAAAGAGATTTCATTTTGGATGTGTGATTTATAGACTATGAGGAAACTGTGCATCTGTTTAGAATCCAGATGGAGGTCAGTAATCTAAGGCATGGAGTCCAGTAAGTTTCTTTACAGACAAGGATCATAAAAGCTTGGAATTTCACTCCTAGTAAAAGCCTCTAGGAATTTGTGAATTTCATTTTCCTTCCAACAGAGAAGTGACAAATCATATTGTAGCAAGTCTACTGAGAACACCTCATCCCTTAATTCTTGGCCTAATCAGGTCTCCAGGGCTCTCAAAAATTTCAGTTCCGTCCAAACACTCAGCCAGCATCTCGCATATGTATGGCCAGACCCTACGTTAAGTAGCATTGAATTTACAGACAGTATAGACCTTGTAACTTTTACAGTTTAAGAAATACAGCCTCATTATTTTAAAAAACGGGAACATTTACTGTTCATGCTCAATTTTGTATTCAAAACTATTTATTGAATGTCCTTCTGAATATATTTAGATATCATGAAATATTTTCAAATAAATGACATGATTTCTCAAATAATTTGCAGGAAGGAATGGGAAACTTTGTAGCTTTTCTACTTTACTACTTTGGAATTACTTTCACATACCTCATCATTGAGATGTTTGGCAAAAAAAATCAGAATATTTATGATTCCATAACAATTATATAACAAAATGTTTGTCAAGATGTTTGAAAAGAGTACTTTTCCTTTCTTGATTTAATTTTATTTTTATTAAAATAATGCACCAAAAAGCAAATACCTGTCCCTGTCTCAATTCTAATTCCCCAGAATCATTCACTTTTAATATTTTCGTCTATTTTTTTCTGTCATTTAATTCCATACTTCTAAATAGCTTCTTTACATTAGTATTTTCTATTTGTTTTTGTTATTTTTCTTTCTTTCTTTTTTTTTTTTTTTGAGACAGAGCCTCAAGCTGTCACCCTGGATAGAGTGCTTTGGCATCACAGCTCACAGCAACCTCCAATTCCTGGGCTCAAGCGAGTCTCTTGCCTCCACTTCCCAAGTAGCTGGGACTACAGGCGCCCGCCACAACGCTGGCCATTTTTTGGTTGCAGCTGTCATTGTTGTTTGGTAGGCCCGGGCTGGATTCGAACCCACCAGCTCAGGTGTATGTGGCTGGTGCCTTAGCCCATTGAGCCACAGGTGCCAAGCCTGTTTTTATTATTTTTCGATTTTAACTTACATCTATTGATTCCTACTATGTAAAATGAGAATTTAACTCTCACAATCACTCCTCTTGCACACAAACATATAAACTCTTCTTTTCTTAGTCTTCTGAATGGCTCTATCACATCTTCTGGTTTAATCGGTGTTTTTACATTTTATGGCTATGTGAAAATAATGCAGAATAAATCAGCATACTATAGTATAGTTTCATTTCTTTTTTCTTTAATATTTTGCACCCTGGTAATGATAATTTTCTCATTTAGTCCAATTGATTGGTTTACTATGTGACTGTCACTCATTCCTCAGCTCTGCTAGAACTGAATTCCAATACAAGTGGAAGCCCATCAGTTTTATTTTTTCTTGCAGACATCCCTACTGAAACCCTCTGTCCTCATGCTCTGAACTGGACTGGTTGCTCCAGAGGTCTGCCACACCACCATCACCCTAGAACTTTTCTCTCCATTATCTTGTTCCTAAGATATAAATCTTGTTTCCAAGACATCTTGACTCACTCTCTTGGACTATGTCATAACTTCAGGAAAGCACATTTCTCAAGAGCTTCCTGACAAGGGTGCTTCGGACCTAAAACTGTTGAAAGCTTGCAAGTCCAAAAATATCTGTACCCTGGTACGTGATTGTTAGTTTGGTTGCACATAGAATTCTAGTTTGCAAATCCATCGTCTTCTAGTTTCCTGTGCTGTTTTCAGGAGACTGTTTGCTCTAATTCTCCATTGTATGTATGTTGACCATTCCTCTTCCCCACGGAGGTTTTTAGGCCTTTACTTTGTGTCTCCTATTCTAATACTTTTATGGTGATATACCTCATGTTAGTTTTTGTTTTTCATCTACCATTTTCCTGGTGTCAATCTTTCATGATTTTTCTTGAAACTGAACAGCCATAGTTCTGAGAAAAGTTTTTAGAACAGACTTTTAATAATTTTTTTCTTTATTTCCTCAAGTCTCTCTCTGTGGAACTCCTATTATCTCCCAGTATCCTATCTTTCGGCATTCCCCAACTTAACCCTTAATCTTTTTGCCTTTTCTCATCAATTTTGGGAGATACAATATGAAATATTTCCTCAACTTTATTTTTCAATTCATTCACTGAATTTTTTTCTTTTTTTAATTAGATTTAGCTGTGCACATTAATGCAATCATGGGGTACAATGTGCCCAGCACAATTGTAATACAATATTTCTATATAATTTGAAATATTTTCATCAAACTGGTTAACACACCCAGGTATTTTTTTGTTGTAGTTGTCATTGTTGTTTAGCTGACCTGAGTCAGGTTCAAACCCGCAAGGCTTGGTGTATGTGGCCGGCGCTGTAACCACTGTGCTACGGGCGCTGAACCAATTTAGTTAATTATTGATAGTAACCAATATTTTGATGGCTCATGATATTTTTTACTGATAGGATTTATAGTACCTCATTAGAGAAAAGTACCAATTCAACATTTATTGAGTGCTTTCTGTATGCAGGATGACTTCCTGGAGATAGAGAGGTCCCTCCGACCAGCCTTCACCTTTGAGGATTCATAGGCATAAACAGCTCTCTCTATGGCATCTCGTTTTAGCAGCCTGGATGCTCTTGCCTCAAATGCTTTCCCAGAAAACTTGAAGTCTTTCCTTGATTTCCCAAGCCTGGTTCAGTGGTCTTTCCACGGGCTCTGCTGCAAATAGCATATCTGATCGCCACTTTGGAGTCAGGGACCATCTCTTTTTTTTTCTTTTTTTGGTTGCAGTTTGCCCGCCACCATTGGTATATGGGGCCAGCGCCCTACTCACTGAGCCACAGGTGCCACCCTGGGGACTGTCTCTTACTCAGTGCCTCCCATGCCTCTTAAGGTACCCACCACGGAGACAGCCTGCAATAAATAATGGTGGAATGAAATGAATGTGGGAATCATTACTTGCTGCCTCACAAGTTGCAAAAGTTTTCTAACCCATGTCTGTGAAATAAATTGAAGTAGGCCGGGAGCAGTGGCTCATGTCTATAATCCTAGTACTCTGGGAGACTGAGGTGGGTGGATTGCCTGAGCTCAGGAGTTCAAGACCCCATCTCTTAAAAAAAATAGCCAGGTGCTGTGGTGGGCATCTGTAGGCCTAGCTATTTGGGAGGCTGAGGCAAGAGGATCTCTTGAGTCCAAGAGTTTGAGGTTGCTGTAAGCTATGATGCCATGGCACTCTACCAAGCCAACAAAGTGAGACTCTGTGGAAGGAAGGAAATTGGATTAACAAGACAGTAAGAAGAATGAACTCTAGCTCTTTTTTGTTGTTGTTTTGGAGCCAGAGTCTCACTTTGTCAGGAGAGTTCTTTGGTGTCATAGCTCATAGCTGTGTTGTCATAGCTCATAGCAACCTCAAACACTTGGACTCAAAGCAATCCTCTTGCTTCAGCCTCCTGAATAACCGGGACTGTAGGCACCCGCCACAACACCCAGCTATTTTTAGAAACAGGATCTTGCCCTTGCTCAGACTGGTCTTGAACTCCTGAGCTCAGGCAATCCACCTGCCTCGTCCTCCTAGAGTGCTGAGATTATAGGTGTGAACCAGCACGCCCGGTCTCAAACTCTAGCTCTTTAATGGTGTGACCATCAGCTGTATGAAAAGCAAAGGGAAACTTTCTACAGGAAGTTGGGAGTTGGCTCTGCCAACAGCAGCCAGGCCGAGGACCAGTCCAGGAAGGGGCGTGAGAGTAGTGATCAGACACATCTCACTCCATTCCCACTCACTGTTTTTCAGAACTATTTTCCAAGCCAAAGCTGGAATTTTCCTCTGCACGTCTGGACCAAGGTGAGATCTTGAACCTGTCATGTTCCATCCCAGGAGCGCCTCCAGCCAATTTCACCCTCAAGCAGAAAGACACGATTGTGTCACAGACTCAAAACTTCACCAAGATAGCCTCAAAGTGGGACAGCGGAAGGTACACCTGCACTGCAGCCATCGACAAAGTAATAAAGGAAAGCGACGCAGTCCAGATAGTGGTGTGTGGTGAGTATGTCCTCAGTGGCTCGGAGGGCGTCCCAGGCTGGAATGGGAGGGAGGGAATTTATAACCAGCAGCCCCCCTGTTCAGTTTGAAGGCAGATCAGACACAGGCAGAGGAAGGAGAGAAGGGTGACATTCAGAGGCCAAATAGAAGCAAGTGAGTATTCCTGTTCAAAACACAAGAGAGGGGCCATACAAGGAAAATGCTGGTTAAAACCAAGTTCATAGGCTCAGAACCTGTGGCTCAACGGGCTAAGGCACCAGCCACGTACACCTGAACTGGCGGGTTCAAATCCAGCCCGGGCCCGCCAAACAACAATGACGGTTGCAACCAAAAAATGGCCGGGCGTTGTGGCGGGCACCTGTAGTCCCAGCTACTTGGGAGGCAGAGGCAGGAGACTCGCTTGAGCCCAGGAATTGGAGGTTGCTGTGAGCTGTGATGCCACAGCACTCTACCCAGGGTGACAGCTTGAGGCT
>CAUYON010133609.1:0-33121 GCA_963573935.1 Arctocebus calabarensis
AAAAAAAAAAAAGAAAAATGCATCCTTAGACAAAAGCTCACTTTGGGGAGGAGGAAAAGAGGAGCTAGCAAGACAAAGGGACCCAATGGTTGAAAAGTAAAGGAAGAACCAAACAAATGCTAGAGAGTTTTCAAGAAAGAAGAAATAGTGAAAAGATCAAAGAAGAGGCAACTGAGGTCATTAATGACTTAGTCTTGGACTTACCTAAGTTAGTGTTGGTTGTCTCCAGCGTCAAACTTGACCATTCTTAAAAATTTCAGGGTCTGATTGAAAACAACTTTCTCATTTAGGCTGAAAATGTTTATTTGTATTTATATAATGTCCCTTTCCATATGCTTGATGCATTATCTGACAAAGTAAAAGAAATTTTCTCCCACTTTTCAACATTCAATTACTATACATATACAAAACAGTGTGCAATTTTAAATTGTACATGAACTTTATGGCCACCCTGTGTGAGTGTGTGTGTGTGTGTGTGTGTGTATGTATATATATATACATGAAGTATAATACCTATATCCTACTTTCGCTTTAGGTATTTGGTCATGTGATTTTACCTACTTACATAGCCTTTTCAAATTGTCCTCAATTTTAGCTATAAAACTGCATATTTTACTTCTTTAAAGAGCTTAGCTTTTGCTATAAAAGTTGTGACTATATTCTCCATTTCCAAATCATCATAACTGTAAAACAGATATGTTCAGTACCAATCCAATAAAATTCCATTAGTAATACTTATCCATCAAAGAAATACCATTCATGTTTCACATACCCAGTGTTTAACATTACATTTCTCCTAATCCATGCTGAATTTATTAAAAGAAGTGTGCTCTTCTAGGAAAAGCTTTTCAGAAGTACATTATTTTTGCCTCACAATTGAAGGACAATTGGTAAGTTCTTATTCATTGAACATTGGACATGATTCCTGAGAGAGACATTTTCTTTTTCTTTTCTTCAATGGGCATTGATGGTTTAGATATTTAGTCACTTATTTTTTTTAGCATTTTCTTATGCTTTGTCTATGACTGTTTTTCATAGATTTCCATGCAATTATATCATTCTTTATGTTTTTTAAACAGTCCATTCTGTAACTTGATTCTCCTAGCCTACCTCACTCAAGAGGATTTCTGAAGTTAATGCTTTCAGAGTTACTTAGAATTTAATTAATGTCTCTTCTTCAGTCTAGGGCCTTGAAACTTGTCAGAGTAGGCAAAACATGGTTGAATTATCTGAACAATTCTCAAACCAGTAAACTTTTCTAGAATTGGGGTGATAACTTATTCTTGCTTCCTACCTCTTGTAGTTCAAGACTTTGTGCCTCTAGTCTATGAATCAAGTTATGCATTCCTTGAATTCTTCTCACAGATGACCCCATAACCCTCAAGGACTTGCTGAACCACTCCCAGGCATTGTAGTAAGCTCCTGAAAACCTGATTTCCAAATAGACCGTTCTCCATAGTCTGCTTCAAGAGCCAGCTTGATGCTTCCTCTTTTAAAGCTGTCAAAGCTAAACATAGCTAGACATTAGTTCAGGTGGTGAAAACATTTCATCCAGTAACTACTCACAGTAGGGAAAGAGCTGAATTCCATGCCAATTTGTACAGTGGTGATAGGGAATTTTAAAGAGAGAATGGGAAATAGGCAGGCAGAATGAGAGGGGACTCAAGTGAAAAATTACAAAGGGTTGGTCACTGTGAATGTGAGCAGACCAGCTGTGTCTGCTTGCTGGCAATTATGAAGTGAGGATTCTATCCTCCCACAGAGACTGTGAGATAGAGGCCCTCTTCTTCCTGATGATTACATTTCAAAGGAATGAATTCAGGTCCTTGAGAAAGACACCCTTGAGTTGTAAGAAATATATATGCATCTCAAAGGGACATGATTCACAACTGTAGGACCCTTTCAGAAAATGCTCCAAAGGCCTATGGTCAGGTGGTGCCTGGAATAGACACTAACTTCTCTTACCTGCCTTGAGAGTCTGCTGTTATCTCTTTTCCAACATTATCTATCTTTCCAGCGAATTTTTTTGTTCATGTTCTGAGTTATTTTTCTGTTTTTTTTGAGATGATTTTCTACCTTCCCTTCAATTCCACTCGTCTTACTCACCACCTATAATCTACAACCCATCTCTGTTGTTTCAATAATTTCCATTTGGTTAGCATTCCTTACTGGAGAGCAATTGTGATCCTTTGGGGATGTCATGACAGTCTGTTTTTTCATATTGCCAGAGTTTTTATGATGGTTCCTTCTTTTCTGGGGACTCTTCTCTCAGATCACAACAGGTAACAGATATACATGGTACACCAATTCACCTCTGCTGGGACCTCTACTACTTGGTGAAAACTGGAATAGGTCCCTGGACAGCAGGCGTGGGTCCTACTCTAAGCGCTTTCTTGACCAGACAGAAGATAAGTGGAGGCACTGTGAGTCTTTAACTGCCACTCTCCTGCGTCTCTCCTGCTACCCTGTGATAGTCATCCAATTGTTGCATTGTGGCAGTGCTGGCCTGTGGTGCAAGGCACACAGGTGGGATGGGCCTGGCCCCTGAGACAAGGCCAGTTCTGGATGGAGGAGGCCCATCGGTGGTGTACAGGTGCATAGATCTGCGCCCCCAGGAGTGTGTACCTGGTGAAGTGACAATAGCCCTCAGTCCAGGCCCGGCACCTTTGGGATTCTGTGTCCTTAGTAGGAGCTTCAAAATCCTCTGAGGTGTTCCAGCTCTAAAAGTTTTCTTCTTTGGAATATGTCCTATACCTAAATTTAGTGCCAGGTAATTTAGTTTTTCTACTCTGTTATACCCTTCCTGCAAATTCCTTACCATGTCAATTACTTATTAAATAAACATTTAAATAACATTATAGCTCTGTGATAGATCTGAAATTTTTGCCTTTTATATGAATATTGGGGACTCATTTATATACACCAAAAGGCTACTATTTTAATGTATCTCTTTAGGAACTTCATGAACAGACTCTCTGTTATTGAACCGGGTCTTTTCTGTCCCCATGCAATGAGCCCATCACTGAAATTACAGGTTTTGTAAAGAGAAGAGTTTATTTAGGAGGCAGCCAAGTGAGGAGATAGGAAAAAAAGAATCTCATATCCATCTCCCCAAAGATGGGGTTTCATGGAGATTTATGGACTAGAGGAATAAAGTGGTGGTCTGAGGTATGGGGAAAGGCAATTAGAGGTTAGGGAAAGTGAGGTAATAAGTGATTTGTGCATGCATAGTCAAGCTTTATTGTTCTCCATAGAACACATGTTAATGTTAGCTAGCTAGTTAGATATGAGCAAGGCAGATGATGACTGTGGTTAGGCTATTTTTGGTTATGCTAACTTGGGCTATTATGGGAATGAGGCTGATTAAGACCTTGCAGGTGGACTGTTTTGAGAACAGAATTAATTAAGACCCTAGGAGACTTCTAAAAAGCAGCCGATACTTCTCAAAATTGTGTATAAAACCCAGAGGCTGCTTTTCTCATGGTGACTGCAGTCATTAGAATGGGGCCTGCCTTGCAGTGCAGGCTGTTACTAAATGTTTTCTTTTTTTACTAAAACCTTGTTTTCTTCAATTATTTTGGCAACTACTTTGAGCCACAGTACCACTCTAACCTTTTAGAAAGTAGCCGCATTAGCATGATCTTAAGAAGATGTTTTGGCTCTCTGAAGTCACCCTCTTGGGCCTTCTTGCAGTCCCAGTTGAAAAAGCTGTGAGAACTAAGGCTCTCGAAAGATAACTTTAAGCGCCCACTACTTTAGTGACTACTGGACAGAGATATTATCTGTAAGGCATTATGTATCATTTTGCTACACGGCTTGCTAACAGGAGTTTTAAGATCAATTAAAAAGAACAAAAGCAGGTTAAGTTTGGCAAGCTCAGTGCTCCAGAGAGAAGGCATGACTTGCTTTTGCTTCAACAGATCTTACATTTTAAATAAAATACTATCTTAGAATTATAGAAAGTCCCCAGCTTACAATGATTCCACTTTATGATTTTTGATTTTACAATGGTACAAAACTGATACATGTTCAGGAGAAATGGTACTTTGAGTACCTTTTCAGCCATTCTGCTTTTAGTACAGTACTATAATCAATAAATTACACAACACATTCAATACTTCATTATGAGACAGGCTTTGAATTAGGTTATTTTGCCTAACTATAGGCTAATATAAGTGGTATGAGCTCATTCAATGCAGGCCAGGCTAAGCTATATTAGGTTTATGAAGTACATTTTTGACTCAACAATCTTTTACTTACAATGGATTTATTAGGATGTAACCCCATTGTAAATCAAGGAACATCTGTATATGAAATCAATTTTGAAAAAAAAATCCCAACAGAGTACTATAACAAAGACATAGATTATTTTTTCAGAAAATAAACGGATTCCACTTTAATGGTCTCAATCTAATTGTTAAAATATTTTCAATTAATCATAACAGCCATATTGATCACTTTAAAAGAGACAAATTTATTTTAAACATACTTATAAATATTTTTTAAAATGCATATCATTTTATTTTATGTTCATACCACTTACAAGTATAGCAACATTCTTATATGGGAAATACAGCTACCACACGTCCCTCCTGCATATCAGATATTGCTCAGAATATTTTAAAATTCTGGTAAGTTCACCGCAGTTCAAATGAAGAAGTCCAAGAATCTTATCCAAGCAGCTGTGGTTCCTCTTTGAATTTTAGCCTCCATTATTAGAACTTCAAACCACAAAATTCCCCTAGGAAATCTTGCATAAGCATTGTTCTCATTGAAAAGGGCTGGGCTGGGATCAGAAAGGAATCAAGAGACTCATGCTTTAGTTGGCTTTAAAACATCAAAAACCAAGTGGTCAATTCCCCTTCAGATGTGTGTTCACAACCCCTTTTAAAGGCAGTAGGAATTATATGTGTGGATTTGGGGAAAACATACCCTCAAGTAAGCAAATTAAGAAATGCCAAGGACAACCAAATTTCTTTGCTTTGAAAAAATTGGCTTAAACAATAGTTATTTTTTTTTAATTTATTCAATATGTCAAGTAAATCTGGTCATCTCTGATAGGAGTTCCATAACCAATTTGAAGGGAAATTCTTAAAAAAAAATACTTTTAACATATTTCTTTTCTGGTTTTGACCACTAGTTAACCTATTTTTGAAAAAGTCATTTTTTATCTTTCTCTGAAGTAAGCATCTCATAATTCAAAAATTGGTTATTTTTCTACCAGTGCCTGATGGGAAAGTTTTCAATTTGCTAATGGCATAGCATGTAAAATAGCCTTCTTGTAGAAAGAACTTCTAAAACAGTAATGTTTTTGACATAGATTTTTATCACTGTGAGAGGAGGTAATGTTTTTTGAATATCCCTAAGAATGTGTCTGATAGGCAATACTAATTTAAGAGATGAGAGGGAAAGAAGGGAGAAATGGATGAGGGAGTTATTACTTTTGAGGAAGTGGGTAGGGAGTTGTGCCGAAAATACTCCTCACTGTATCCAAACCACAAAGGTTTACTTAAACAGAAATTTAAATCAAAAGGCAAACAGGATGTTCATCTGGGACACATTTTTGGACACATACTTTTAATACCACATAAAAGCTGCATCATCCAGATAGGAAAGCAATAAAATATAAACAAATAATAACAACAAAAAAAACAATAAAGTAAAAAGTGAAATTGGATGATGGCCTTCAACACAGAGCACTTACTCAGTGAAGTGCCTGGCTCACAGACAGAGCCATTTACTCTGAGGAAGAGGAGGGGCAGGTTCTGTAGGCCTGTGTTTTCTCACAATGGAAGAAGTATAATAGCAATCTGGTTTTAGGAAACAGTGAGCTTTGGCAGCATCCACCTTCTGGATTTCTTAAACTATCTATTTATACCGAAATGGAAACTTATTAGAGCCAGCACTTTAGTATCAGATCAGCTGCAAGAAGGAAAACAGAGAAAAAAGTGTTGGTACATATTGTACTCTGAAACTTATGAAGCAAGAAATGAAAAACAATTCCTATGCACTACCTAACTATTCATCCTATCACAAGCACAAAATGATAATGTTGTTACCACTTAGAACACTTGGGAGTTTAGATGTAAGAAGTCTTTTGTAAGATAAGAAAAATAGAGGATGCTTATAGTAACATAAAACTGTTGCATTTTTTGCACAATTGGGAAACTTTTAGGGTACCATATGTTTACTTTTTTCAATTTGATTTTAATGTTTTTGAATTACAAGTAAGAAGTAGGCACCTATAAAATTCATTACTTGAGTCTCATGTGTTATAATATAGCAAATTCTCATCATTTAAATTCTCCACACTCTTTCTTAAGACAGAGAATACTCAAAGTCTCAAGCCCAGTAACAATGACTGAGTCTCCTCTCCAAGTTTGGATAAACCTTGGCATATGCCATCTACCATATTTCCAAATTAAGTTTCTGTTATTTGTTGATTTCTACATTGAATATAGAAGTCAAAAATATGTATATGCCACTTAAAATTTTCCCCCTAGATTAATTTTAGAGATCAGAAATTAAAACTTTTAAGTATTTGGTTGTTTAAACATTTGTTTTAAGATTTATTCTGCTATATTCTTAAAAATTAAGATGAACACATAGTTAGGGTATGAGAAGTTATTTTTGATAGTGACCAAATCATATGTTTTATATCTGGTAAAAAAGAGAATGAGTTTGGGAAAGGAAGAGCTTATGAGACATAATGATTTCAGAAAAGTTGATTATTGTTATTTAGTGATAAATAATCTTTGAAGTATTTGAAAGTTATAACCCAATTATAGAATACAAGAATATGGGGAAAGGGGCAAGGGAGGGGAGGGGAGGAGGGAGGATGGGTGGACAGTGGGATCACACTTATGGTGCAACTTAGAAAGGTACAGGTGAAACTTACTAAATGCAGAATACAAATGTTTTCATACAATAACCAAGAAAATCCCATGAAGGTTATGTCAAACAGTTGAATGAAAATATTTCACATTGTGTATGAAGCCAGCACATTGTACCCATGATTGCACTAATGTACACAGCTATGACTTAATAAAAAAAGAGAAGTATTTGAAAATTGCATTATTTCTATAAAAAAATTGCAATTTGTTTTATATAATTTTTATATATTTTAACATACTTTTTACTTTCCTAAATAGAATGGAGATTGAACTACCATGGTTTACAAGATAATTAGAGCCATAAAATACTTTAAAACATAGAATGGTACATAATATTGATTTAAATCCAAGAGGAGCATTGTCTTCCATTGCATTAAAATAAATATACGACATTGCCATTCATTCTCAACTGGCTTACCATGTATTTTGCCCTTAACAGTTTCATTCTCAGGTATCGTTTTGGAATTTGAATTATTTAAAATATCACTAGACTTCATTTTTCTTTAATGCTTTGAAACTTTGCTTTGCTTTTCATTGATTAATGCACTTATTTGTTCTTGAAATTTGGAAGGTTACCTAGAAAGTTTGTTGTTTAAAACTACCTTTAGTAGTTTTATTCTGTTGTGTAACATATTGCCACAAACTTAGCCAATTAAAACATCACATATCCCCACTCAATGGGCCTGGTGTGGGGGTGTTTGACATACCTTTGTGTGTGGAACGTAATGACAAGAGGGACTCGATTTAACAAATTCACGTATTTTGACCTGGTTGTTTGTACTGTACATTAACCTGAAATAAAATATAATAATAGTAACAATAATCATCATCATCATCATTGCATATCTATTATCTCACAGTCACTGTGTGGGTCAGAAGTCCAAGTACACTTTAGCTGGGTCCTCTGCTCAGGGTCTCATGAGGATGAGAAAAACAAGGTATGGGCTAAGCTACATCCCTTTCTGAAACAAAGGGCCTATGCCCAGGTTATATGAGTCCCAGAAGAATTTGCTATCTTGTGGTTGTAGGATGGAGTTTCCCATTTTGTTGCTGACTATCAACTGAGGCTACTCTCAGCTTTTCATAACCACCAAGATGCCCAGGCAAGTGACCCTCTCTCGTGTCTTCTCGTGCATCTTATTTTTTTCCAAAGCCACAAGGGAGACGTCTGGGTCTAGTCTGCTAAGAGAAGTCTTATAACATGGTACAATCAAGGGCATGACATCCAGTCATCTTTGCCACATTCTACTGGCTAAAACCAAATGAGGTCTATCCTATGCTCAAGGGGGAGAGTATGATATGGGGCATAAGACCAGAGGATGTAGAGCAAGGGGCCATTGTTGAATCCTAACTGCAGCATGTAGTTATTTCTATTGCTTTGCTATTTTCAAAAGATGTTCTTACTACAAAATATTAAGCATTCAAAATCTTACCACACATTTGGGAAATTTTTACTTGCTTTTTTTATCTGAAAGTTATTAGTATCTTAATTTTAATTTGATATAACAAAAATTTCAATTTAAAGTAAAATAAATTTAATCCATATAAATAAATGAAATCAATTAGTTAATATCAATATAAATGGCTACATGGCACTTAGAAAATGAAAGGTGCAGATACAACTGATCCCCCTATAAAATTAAGAAATCGTACTGAAAACATTTGGTTCATATGTCATCTAATAATAGCATTTTTACTTTAAAAGTGATATATTGAAACTTTCCTCCTCTGCAGCACTTTGAAATTTAGTTCTTTTTAGCATCTTTTAAAGTGAATGAGATGTTTCTCATTTCTTTTTTTATTTATTCATCTAATAAGTTATGTACTGAGTCTCTTCTATATTTCAGGCTTTTGATTAAGTTTTGAGAATGTAAATGAAAGAATAGTGAACAGTTGTACCTCTGCCAGTCACTAACAGTATAACATGGGACAAATTGCTTAACCTCTCTGAGCCTTAGCAATTCAACTTTCAAATATATATGAATAACTCTGATACCATTTCAAGTGATGGCAAAATAATATTTAGTTTTTCAATGTTCCAGTCATCCAAGCCTGAATATCCTGAAATAGACTGCATAAGGAATGGCTTTGGAAAGTCATTAGTGAGTGAAACTATTACCAGAGTTAACACTGTTATTGTTAGGAAGAGTGCACAGAAAGACACAGGAGTGTGTAAAATCTGAGATGAGTTCTGATGCATGAGTGAGCGTAAGCCAACAGTGCAAGATGAATTTAATAGTAAATGTAAACAAGTGCATGAGAGAGCATGTCTATTATAGAACTGCAAATAAATCAGCTGGATGAATCATACATAGGCAGTGTTGTATGGTAATGAAGCCTCTAGATAAGCGCAGGCCAGATCAAAGCTCAGTTTACATCTTGAAAGAAATGGGGCAGAGCAAAGAAAGGTTAAGTGAGGAATAACAAGGTTACTGCTATGCTTTTGACAGCTTACTCCACAGGTGGGAAATGTAAAGAAGAAAACCCAAGCTGATGAGTTTAGAAGGTGATTGCAATAAATAGGACAAAAGGATAAAACAGGGCCGGTGAGATGGTAAGGGTGGGATAGATGTGAGATACGAAGGACAAAGCATATCCAGGACTCCGTGGTTAATTGGAAATGGAACTTGAGGGAACAATAAGTCAATATGGTCAGCCTTTTCATTATCTTGTAATGGAAACGGAGGGCCAAGAGAAGGTTAGAGAGGAAAGGAAGATGCGTTTAATATGGGAAATATTACTTTGAACTTCAGATAACTCTTTGGAACACACTAGGGGAAATTTCCAGCAGATATTTTTGATATATAATTATAGATCTTTAGAGAAATGCACTTGCTAAAGTATAGATTCAGGATCCACGAATCTATCTCTAGAATATTTGAAAGTTTATCCAGAGGAAGTATATAGAATATAAAAGGAAAAGGAGAATGTAAAGAGATATTTAAAGTGTTTCAGGGGAAATGGAGTCCACAATGACCCTAAAAAATATTAGCCAGAGTTCTTGGATAAAAAGCAGGCTACAACTTGAACTGGTGAAAGAAACTCAAGATAGAAGTAAGGCATCACATGCTACATGCTACAGGGAGACAGAGTAAGAATAAAGACCTAGAAAGAGACTATTCACAACATGTGTGATGACCTTGGCATGGAGCAGTTTCTGCAATAGGAGTGGAGCTGTGGATCAGTGATCCGAGAAGCAGACATAAAGGACTTGTGGGAGAAAAGGTAGTCACGCTTTCAACGCATCTAGTGATGAGAGTTTGGTGATGACAAGACATAGCACGGTGTTTAAATGCAAAAATAAAATATGTGGAAGGTTTTCTCAAGGTTTGCACGTAATTAATGATTTACTCATGCACTACATAAATAGAAAAAAGTGGAGTCTAAAGCTTAGTGATCAATGTGTGGGCAATGGGGCTGGACTGCCTGGGTTTGAATCCCAGCTCTACCACAGACTGGTCAACTAATCTTTAGCACAAGGTTACTGATTGTCCCTATACCTAAGTTTCCTCACCTGTAACCTGTAGATAGTAATAGGATCTATTTTCTTAATATTGTTTAAGAGAATTAAACAAGGTGATTAACACATGCAAGGTGCTTAAACCACCAGGAGTATCCAAAATGTGGTCTGCATCCACATGTGGATTATTTGAAGTGTGTTTTGCAGATCTGTGGTGTCAAGTAGTGTGAAAACTGTGCATAGTCCTATTTTTGGCTTTTCAGCTTTCATTAGTGTTTGTGTATTTATCATGTGGCCCACACAACTCTTCTTCCAATGTACAGTAGCCAAAAAAAAAAGTCAGACACCCCTGTTAGTAGCACTGAATACATTTGACTCCTAGTAATTAGGGTTCCTAGTGACCAATGATTAGTTTAAGCAGAAAAGAAGATTAACAATGCATGCTAGGTAACTCCTAAAATCTCTGAGAGGGTGACAGTGTCAAGCTTGGAAGCCACACATTAAGAAACATTAACAACATAACAGGGCTACTAGTGTGTGTGTGTGTGCAGATTTGGGCCAGGGCTGGGTTTGAACCCACCACCTCTGGCATATGGGGCCAGCGCCCTACTCTTTTAAGCCACAAGCGCTGCCTAAAACAGGGTTACTTTAGTGACAGCACTTTGGCTTTGGTGCTCAGCACTGATAATGATAATGAAGCTTGCCCTGATGTTGCTGGAGACCCACAGCTCATGCCAATGAGAGCAGGGCCTTTAGTTAGAAGCTCCATCTCAGTTGTCTCCAAAGAACTAAACGCTGCTGCTGCTGAGTTTGCAGCACTTTGCCCGCTTTTGAATTAAAATCTCATCTGAGCCCATTAGATAAAACATTGCACACCAATAACAAGGAAGGCTGAGAGAATCAGTTCTGGCTTCCTTAGACTCTACTTGAAACACAGCAAACTTTCCAGATACAAGAAAGGTATTTCCCAGATTTTTGGCATTTGAAAATATATGATAAATACCCCCCATCTCACCTCACTGGTTAGTGGAGGCAAAAGCGTAACTTAAACTTGCCAGATAAATGTACCTCATAGGTTGGTCTAAACCATTTATTTGATATAAAACAGCCTTGTGGATAAAGGAACAATGAAAAATTCAAATTTCCCATCAAAACTGTTCTTCCAGTTCCCTTTTTCTTCTCGAGACAGCATCTGGGCTGGGAGAAAACATATCCCTCGCAGAATGCACAGAAGTGTCCCTCCGACATCCTGCTCCCCCCCATGCTGACTCCTGGAAGGTTTTGCACATGTGCCTCCTCCCAAGATTCCAAACAGCAAGTGGGATCAACCTTGCTCTGCTTCTGGCTTTTCTGCTGCTTCATAACATGTGCCACACTTGGAAATGTGGCCTTCGAAGGGACAATAGAATGCTTGGGCTCATCACAAACTTTCCTCATCCTGGCCTTGGCTCCAAGGGCGCCTCCCGCTGTCACAGTTTTGGTAGTCGTATCCTGACTTTTCTTTATCCATGGTGAACAGAAAATACCTACAGCCCCAAAGCCAAACACTTAATACATCAGTGGATGTATTAAGATTTAGATTTAAAGATGTATTAAGATTTAGATTTAGATTTAGATTTTAAGCATTTTAGATTTTTTTTTTTTCCTCTCAACCAAGCTTGGCTTTTAAAATTGTAGTCATGCTATAGACATAGATATTTTATTCTGGCATCAAAAGCTGCATCGCAACTGTTTCTGACTCTAGGCAGTCCAGAGTCAACAATTCCAATTTTCCCAAAGTCAAACAGATGACTGTGGCAGAATGGGGCAAAAGTGGTATACTGGAAATGCAAAAAGAACACTCATCTCTTTTAAATATGTTGCTGTGATTTTACATAAAAGAGACTTCTTATGTTTATACATATTTACTCCATGTACCAAGAGTAAAAAGTAGGTAGATAGGAGAACGTGAAATCAACCACAGAAAGCTAGTTCATAGGGTGAATTGCCCAAAGTGAGGGTAAAGTATAAAAGCAAAATTAGAAAGATTTGTTTTAAAAGAAGAGAAAACTCTTCCATTCAAACAGAGGAGAAAGACTGGAGGCTTAAATAATAACTTATTGCCAGACTGCCTTCCTTCTGGCAATATTTTCTGATTCTGTTTCTTTAAGTTTTGTAGTAGTTATATTATTGTAACAATTAGCAAGTTACAATGTTAAAAATAATGGGAATTCTGTATAAAGGGAGTTGAAAGGAAGGAGGATGGGAAGAATGGAGAGCTATAATGTACAACAGGGTTACTTTAAATGGAATGCTATTACTATAAGAGAATTTCCCATCCTCCCATAATCCTTCCTTTAAACAAATTTAAGTCATTTTGTTAGAAAAATAATAACCCTGTCTATTTGCGACACCAGTACAAGTGTCTTATTGTTTTTGCACAGAGGAGAACATTAGCCAGACCCATAGTCACATAAGTGGCCTATTCTCCACATTAGCTGGTTTGGGTTTTAACCAGGACAGATGCCTGGTCTTGTATTTTCTTTCACTGTTTCCTTTTATTATGTTTCCTTTAATGTATTTCTTTTATTCATCTTTAGAGACAGAATATGGCAACCAGATTTTGGAGTATTAGCTCATTTAATAAGAAATACATCTTCCTGTTTCAAATGATGCATCTGTCTGCTCTCAGGAATGTTAAATAATAACAATAGCACAACTACAGAACAGCTTAAGATAGGAAATGAAAACCACCACTGAGTTCTGGAATCTTTGGAAGGACACTCTAGGCAGAATGTAATTAACTAGTTGGAATTTGTGGTTTAGGCCACCAGGGTTAAAAGTATGCTTCCTGAACAAAGTGCTTTTAGATTTTTCAAAGATCAGAAATATTGGCACTAGAGCAGGATGATCAGAGCATCCTCCCTCCAGGCTCTGCGTCACAAATATTGATTCTGTGTGTCTTCCAGAAGACTGTTCTCTCAGTTAAATCCAGAAAGGAGAGGAGACAAGGGAGAAGAGAGTTCTCTTTGTCCCCCATTCCAGGACAAATATTCCAGATAATGGAGCAGACATCTTTCTACCTCATTAACTGAACTGGGGAAAAAAAACAAACACACAATAAATAAACCTGCCATATTGCCATCACTGGCAGAAAGACATCGAAGTGAGAATAGAAGCACAGAAAGGGCCAAATCACCAAAACTATACAGGATGAAATGAAGCGAGGTAGTATAATCATAGAAAAACACTATAAAATGAAACAAGGCTCATTTCTGAAATACCCGGGGGGGGGGGAATTATTACTCATGTGGTGGTATTATAGGTAAGGTGGGCTAAATAACGCCCTATCTCCATCGCTGGAAATTGTGATTGTAACGTTACACAGCTACAGAGACCTTGCAGATGTGATTAAGGATCTCAAAAAGAAGAGATTTCCTGGATTATCTGGGTGAGCCATAAATGACATCACAAGTACCCTGAAGAGCCAGGTAGGAGACTCGACTACAGACAGGAGAGAAGGCTACAGGATGGCAGCCGAGGGAAGCAGAGTCCTAAAGGGAAGAACCTGTGTCACTGGCTTTAGAGATCCAAGAAAAGGCCCGCACATGAAACGAATTCTCTCTTAGAGCTCCAGAGGGAATGTGGTGCTGCCAAAACCTGGATTTCAGCCCAGGGAAACCCAGTTAGTATTTCTGATGTCCTAAACTGTACGAGAATAGATGTGTATTGCTTTAGGCTGCACAGTTGGTGGTAATTTGTTATAACAATGATCAGGAACTACTACGGTATAATAATTGCAATCCATAAATACAGTAGAATAAGTATCCTGACAATTCTATAAATCACTGGACCCATGCCTGAACTTTACCATTGTAGTGTATGAAAATGTGTCCCTGCCCATGCCAGAGGATGCTTCAGAATAGAACAAGGGCACTTACAACAGTAGTAGTATTTAATCTAAAATATGATTATCTTCACAATAGCTTCATCTGGAAAAATGATAACATAATATGTAAAATCTTTTTCTCTGCAAGATAACTCTAAAGAAACAAACAACATGCCAAGAAAATATAAACAAAATGAAAACCATAAGTAAATGGCCCTGAAACTCTTCTAAACTACATGCTTTAGAACATATGAGAATATGAGCACAAAATTAAAATAATACAGCAAAGTTGATCAATTATTTTTCTATATCTTGTTAAATAAGTGAAAGTATCAACAGTTAGCTTAATTAATATTGAGATAATTAAAAATATCATATAAATTCATTTTCTAAATGAGACCATTAGAGTTAGTCTTTTGATATATAGATATTGCATTTTTTCAAGGCCATATATAGATATTGCATTTTTTAAGGATCCTAACAGAAAAACAAAAAGTACTGTAAATGATAGTAAATAGAAAAAAATTAACTGTCAAGAAAAATTCTTAAGTATTTAGAAAACTAAGGATAAACAGCACTTTTATCCTACAAAACCCAGAATGTAGCAAACATGTAGGCTTAATTATAAAGAAGACAAGCTCAGAAAAATAGTCAGAATGGAGGAAGAGATTTATAGAGGAAAAAAAGAAAAAAAATGTTCACATAGGCCACAAAGGGAATAATGGTTTGAGAAAAATACATAAAAAAATCAATAAAATGAAAACAAATTTTTTTAATGAAACAAAACAAATAAAATTGCCTTTCATGGTGGTGCCTGCAGTTCAGTTAGCAGGGTGCTGGCCACATACACTGAGGGTGGCAGGTTCAAACTCAGCCCGGGCCTGCTAAACAACAATGACAACTGCAACCAAAAAATAGTCGGGCGTTGCGGCAGGCACCTGTAGTCCCAGCTACTCGGAGGCTGAGGCAAGAGAATGTCTCAAGCCCAAGAGTTGGAGGCTGCTGTGAGCTGTGATGGCAGGCACTCTACCTAGGACCACAGCTTGAGACTCTGTCTCAAAAAATAAAAATAAAAATAAAAATATATATATTGCCTTTCAGGAAATTGAGAAGAAAAAGTCTCAAGATAACAAAAATAAAGTCAAAGCAAACACGTTTTCAATCCATGAAGCAAAGAATCCTATGGATTCCACACTGACATTATGGGAGCAGCCCCCTTCCTTTCTCTTTCTCCCTTCCTCTTTTCCTTTTTCTTTCCCGCCCCTTCCATCTGCCGTACCTTCTTCCTCTTGCTCCTCCACCTTCGTCTCTCCGTCTTTCCCTCTTCCCCGGGTGCCTCCCCCACTCTCAGCCAGTCCGTTGCCCACCCCTCCCTCTCTCCTGCTCTTCCTTCTCCCTCAGTCTCTGTGTTGTGAGGAGCCTCCCTCCTTTCCCTAACTTATCAGCTGCCTTCTTCCTGCTTTGCCCCCTTTCTCCCCTTCTTTCTTCCTCCCTCTTTTTTCACCCTCGAATTCCTACATCAGTCTGTGCATTTTCTGTCACCCTCCTCCTTCTCAACCTTCCCTCAAACCTTTCCTCTGAAACACCTATTCTCTTTTTATTTAGCAAATTTCTCTACACTGTTAATTCTCTAGCATTTCTGAACATTTCCCTTCTGTTATGACCAAAACTTATGATTTCTTTGGAGTTCCCTTCTCTCTGGCCCTTTCATGTGGTGACGATTCCATATCTCTATGCCAGCTCAGTTCAGACTCCCCCAAATGGAGATGCTACATAGGTAGTTGGATATATGAGTCTGAACTGAGCTAGGTGTAGAGATTTGGATTCTATTTGCTCGTGAGTGGACCACTGAATCTCTCTATCATCTCGATCCAATTTACTTGCTTGTCTGTCAGAATGACTCCAAAATATATCCTAAATTCTTCAAGCTCTCACTTTCTCCTCTCTGCAATCCTGGTCCAAACCACTGTCATCTCTCGTTAGACTTCTGCTCCTTGACTAGTTTCATTCTCCACAGACCAACCACAATCTCCTACATCCCTTCTCAAACCATCTCTACACAGGAGCTAGAAAGATGTCTTAAAATGATAAATTTGCCAAACATAAGCACACTATATTTTAGATGTATCTACCAGATGCCAACATAATGGATGGGCAATAAAAATAGAAATAACTTTTTTCTTTTCCTCAGTGACATTAAATAAATGATTAAATATTTTCATTCATTTGGCCACTTGGACAATATAGGTCTTGTCTGAGGGTTGTAAATATGGTGACATTTAAGAAACTCGACTTCAATTGATTTAGTCAATGGAAAACAATCTGTCTTGCCTTGGCTCTTCTTTTTAGCAATGTACAGACAGATAATTCATGTTTTTCTCATTGTTTTCGCTCTTTTTATTTTACTTGTCTGTTTTTCAGATTTAATTTATCAGTCAATTGTACTGGATCAAGTAAAACCTCCATAATTAACCAATTTGACATTTTATTTTATATAAGTTTCAACTATGTACATATGTTTAATATACAGTAGAACTTCCATAGGTAACCACCTCCCTACATTGACCGCCTCCTTAAACTGACTTAATTTTCATAGACGAGGTATATACCACATGTACTCAATGGAAGTTCCTTATGTTAACCACCTCTAAATGTTGCCAAGTTTGTTACAGTCCCTTCTGTGGTCAACTTACAGAGGTTCTACTGTATTTTCCTTAATAATATCCCTGAATATGATTTTCAGTGATGCTACTAAATTTATTTCAACATGAAAGGAGTTCATTCCACATCAGTTGGATCACCACTACTTACTCCCTAAAAGACTTTTTATTTATTTCTCTCCATTGACATTATTTTACTTCAGATTCCCACACATTCTCATTCAGTTTAATAAAAGTTCCCAAATAATCACTCTTTGCTGCCTTTTCTTCAATTGCTAATTTTCTCCTTTAGTTTCAGGGTAACCTTTGGGATCATAGAGTCATTTCTGTCTAGTAACCTTCAGTCAAACTATATTGCTCTTAAGGTAAAATTTGCATCTCTGTGTTTTCTAAGAACCTTTATGAATAATATCTGACATTTCTCTTCAGTCTCATCTTTTTGCCATTCTTCAGTTTAACTCAAAACACTCTAACATTCTCTAAATTCATGGTTTTTCCTGGCCTCTGCACAGATACTATCTGCCCAAAAATACTAAATCCAGTGGGAGTCTCCAGGAGATGAATCTGAGATGGAGTTATCTGATTAAAGCAGACTTAAAACCATAAATACAGATAAAGTTACTCATAGAAAGTATTTAAAGAAGAAGTTGAGGATGGAAATGTAAGGAATGCTAATAGCAAAGGAAATGAGAAAGTGGGGAAATGTCCTTCAGTGAATATTAAGTTTCTATTATGCAAGATGAATAAGTTCTACAGATCTACTGTAAAATACTTACAGTTAGAAGTATTTTTGCACTTTTATGTACATGAAAAGGATGGATCTCGTGTTAAATGTTCCTACCAAAGTGAACAAACAAATCCACTAACAATATAACATGAAACTTTTATTAACTTTTAACTTTTATTAACACTAATAATATAATGAAAATTTATTTTTGAAGATAATGGATACATACACTATCTTGGCTGTGTTGAAGATATCACAGGTATATGCATATATCCAAGCTCATTAGGAGGTACACATTAAATGTTTGCAATTTTTGTCTATCAATTATACCTCAGTAAGCTTACAAAAAAGAAAGGTGAGGAACATACACTCATGAAGGAGATGAAACAAGGATCCATCAGAAAGGTGAAAAAAAGAAAAACCAGAATACTGTGGTGTCATAGAAGCCATGGAGAAGTACACTTGAAAGGTAAGAAAGTTGCCAAACATTTAGGCCACTTTGATAATGTCAGAAATTGGGGTAAAGAGGAAAGTCATACATATCCTTCACTTGACAAGAAAGATTCCTAGGAAGTCAATAAATGATGGATCCGAGATGGATGACAGAGTAAAATAGCTGGTGGTTGATCGTCCACAGAACAGAGGCTAAGGTTAAATATCCATGAAAGACAAAGACCTGACCTTGTGAACCGTGAGGAAGGAGGCCTCCAATCCTGTTTCGTGACCTGTGGAAGAAGCAGTAGACACTCATCAGCTAAGTCAATCTCTCCTTTTACATTCCAGTCAAGTATTCCCTTCTGGAATGTAAATTAGGATAACCCTTATGGAAAACAGAATGGAGATTCCTCAAAAAATTATAGTTACCAAATGATACAGCAATCTCACCTCTGGGTGTATATCCAAAGGAAATGAAATCAGCACTGCATAGAGGCATCTGAGCTACTGTGTTCATAGCAACATAATTCACAATAGCCATGGTACAAAACCACCTAAGTGCCCATCAATGGATAGATGAATGAAGACAATATGGCATATATACAGAGAGGAATATTAGTTAGTCTTAAAAAAGAAGGGGATATTGCCATTTGAGACACTATAGATGAATCTGGAGGACATTATGCCAAGTGAAATAAGTCAAATACACACAAAAATACTGTATAATTTTATTTATATGTGGAATGTATAAAATAAAAATCAAATACATAGAAACAGAGAATAGGACAGTGGTTACTAAGGACAGAAAGGGAGAAAAAATGGGGAGAAGTGGGTCGAAGGATACAAATTCACAGTTATATAGAAAAAGTCTAGAGACCTAATGTGCCACATGAGGGCCTTAGTCAATAATATTGTAGTGTATGCTGAAAATTTGTTAAGAGAGTAGGTTTTAGGTGCTTTTACCACACATACATAACTATAGAAGGTGATGTATAAGTTAATTTGTTTGACTATACTAATCATTTCATTTGATATATGTATATCAAAACATCACATTGTACACCTTAAATATACATAATAATTTTTTCAAAAAAGGAATTCCCCTTTGATATAGAGTATCTTAAAGTTCAATTTAATAAAATGAATTCAAATTTTGACTAAAAAGATCCATGACAATTATCAATTTTCTTTTATATTCTCCAGGTGATATTTGAAAATCATGGAGTTTGCAGGTGAAGATTTTCTTCCTTGACAGGCCTTTCTCTATTGTATGTATGGTGCAATACTTTGTTCTACGGCATTAATAAGAGTTTTCCACCATACTGCTTATAAACTGAGACTGAGATAAGTGTTCGTAAACCATCCAAGAAAACTATGTTGTAGACCCATCGGAAGCCAGACTTAGGAGTCATTCTGGGTTTCAAGGTACAGAGTTACCTTAGACAAGCTGTTCAATGCATCAGACCCTTAGCTTTTTTTAATCAGTAAAATGAGGATAATCAATTTTATAGTTGTGGAGATTAAATAAGGCAATATTTTAAAAATGCTTAGCACAGTGTGTGGCATGTAAATTCAGCTGTTACCTTACAAACCTGATCTCACATGCCAATTTCAATTAAATTTCTGATTTATTGAGAACTAGGAAAAAATACTAATCAATAAAAGCCAGAAAGTTTCATCACATTCATTCAGGAGGATTCTGCCTAGAGAACAATATTTTGAAATAAATTTTTTTTCAGTGGGTGGAACCAGTTCTCATGCTATCATCCCTGCCCACAACCTCATGTACTAGTTCCTTCATTACCAGAAAATAAGATTTGCTCTTACACAGATATGGTCATTGACTTTGGTTCCAAATCTTGTCAACGTGCTTACTTCTTAGGATACCTTATTTGCAATTGGTCAACATAGGTCTGTTTTTTGCCATGGGTTTCCAGAAGCCATTAGCATGCCCCACTAAGCACTGCAAGTCTTTCTTTTTTTTCATATGTGTCTGTATACATTTTCATATACTATTTCTCTGATTCTAATGCCCTTTCAATTTATCTACCCAGTGAACTCCTACATAACTCTTGAAACCCAGATTAAAAATTGCCCCAGACCAAATGTTACCTCTTAGCCTAAGTTAATAATTCGTCCTTTGGAAGTCAGCACCATCTTTATATGACGAGGAGATGGCATGTCAGAATCAAAGTCTTTTGAATGTCACATATCAGAAAGGCAGAGCCAATCAGGTTTTGAAAAGAAAATAAGCACAAAAAGAGCTCCCATGTGTTTCTGCTGTGCATTCCTGTGTAAGAATCTCGGCTGCTGTACGACATCTGTAAGTACTGACTCTTAGTTTTTAATGTTCTTCTCTGTTAGACCATTTGGTCTCTGAAGAAAAGGATTTGGTTCTGGTTCTTTTTGTGTTCCCCAAATCCAATATAATTCTATATAAAAGGCACTCTGTAAACTTTTATTTAATAAATGAATAAATAGAAGTTAATTTCAGTTCATAATAGAGTAATTGCTTGAATATGGGGTTATTATTGCACAATTCAAAAGAAAACCTGTAGTCTTTCCAATATATATTTAGTTAAAAATGCATAAATTGAGACTTTTTGTCCTAATTAGACAACTAAAATCTGAAATTCGCAAATTACTCCACAAAACTTACTTTCACAGTAATTAATATAAAGGATCATTAGCTGCCTACCTTATGTTAAAGCTGTTATTGACAGATATTATTGTTGGCCCTGTGTAATGACTATAGAGACAGAGTGCAAGACCTCAGGCCACACAGGTTGGGGATGAAAATAGATGGTGTGGTCCAAGAAGTCATCATGAAATGAGGTTCTTTGAATAGATTTTTACTTTCAAATATTTTTCAAATCACAAGCTACTGCATTTGATGACTTTCCTTTTTTCTCCTCTTTTCCTTCAAAAGGAGCCACATCAGCTCTACCTATGGGCTGCATTCAGTGATAAAGTAGAAATAACAACATGTTAATAAATTAAGGTGTAGTTGGCATTATCTTCGAATATTAAAGTCTAAAATTGAGTATCTGCTAATGGACAGACTGAGAATTTCTTACAATATTGGTTAGTACTCATATAAGGAAATAAGCACCTTCATGTAAGGTTTCTGGGACAAAGGGAGAACTGGCAGATGTCACAGAATGAGGAAAATTTAAAAATCAAATTATCGAGACAGTACTATCATAAAAACAGTTCTGCTGAAAGATCCGGTCAAAGATTTTAGCAGTACTCTAGTGGTAGAAGAATTGCTAATAAAAGCTATAGATATTATGTACCTTATAAGAAGCATAGTATGAGAAGTAAAGGTCTGACAAGGTTTTAATTTAAAAAGAAAACCTAAGAAAATGATATATTCACCATTAGGGTTATTGTTTCTTTTTATCTTGAGGAGTTCAAGGACTTACGCATATTCATGTTGTGGTGGAGTGACATGGGACTATCAAGGCTCCCTCAAGAAGTTGCTCATGGACAGGACAAAGGTCTCCAGTAGAGGAGCAATATGGATTTATAGAACCTGTAACCCTTCCAGAGAAGAATCTGGAGAAAAATAAAAACGACTTCCCAATATTTGTCGAATGGGGCCTCAAATCATAATTTGAAGAGTATTAGGGATGACATATACAAGTCAGAAAACTGTGGGTTACATTTCTATTTACACTTATTAATTATGCAGTAAACCACAAATGCAATTTTATAAAGTAGATGTACATATTGTCAAACTAAGTCTTTTACTGTTTTTATAAAGTTCTGATTTGTTGGTCCCTCTTTCATAAGATTAGAAGAGCTACCTTAATTAAGGGACCTCACTTGACAATTGCTATCATTATTCTAGTGACCAGGGTAGGCCGACCAGTTAGGCAGAACATTTAAAGAATAGAACCCAAACAAAGCCTGTAGCAACTGTGGGGTGTGCCACAGGGAGGGTTATTATTTTAAGTAATATGAAGGACCTAAAGAGATGGAAAAAGTAGAAGGCATTTTGTAAAAATATAACAAGACACCCAGTGGTGGTACAGTCCAGCCACTCTAGCATCTTCTGATGTGTACTTGAAAACATTATAGAAACAAAATGAAGGATTTAATAACCAAACACAAAAGCTTAATTTGGGGTAACATTTCTTTTGTTTTTTTGTCCCATAATAGTAATGGAATAAATGAAAGGTGATTTTTTTGTTGTTGTTGTGTGGTTGGTTTGGTTTATTGCTTTGTTTTTTACTTTGTTTTCTTAATCTTTGGTTATATAGACTTATAGCTAATTTTTCCTATATTATTCTTCAATTTTATAATCATAAGAAATTATGAATTCTTCAAAGTCAGCAATTGTGTCTTTTAATTCTGCTGCATCACAGCAACACCATCCTTATATGCCTATATATCCCTATATGGTAGATTGGCAGGAATTTTTCAGGAGGAAATTTTGATTTTGGCTGTGGGGTCATACTTTAATCACTTGGCAATATTTGGTAATGTTTAGAAACATACGGATTAAAAGTGGCAAAATCAATAGGAAGAGAAATGAAACAAGAAGTCCACTTTATGTTTTGACTAAAAACAAATGGATTACCCCGTAAATAGCGTTTCTCAAAATAAATGTTTTAAAAGTAACTTGTAGCCCTTCCTAAAGGCATAAATTTGTTTGGAAGGATTAAAAGCTTGTAAGAATAGTTTGTGCTCTTCAAGGGCCTGTTCCAGTGATGTTGCTGGGTATGCCGAAGGCTCAGGTCAAGTGGCACAACTGAGCTTTGTCATGCAAGGGATGACGCAAGTCACCCTACTTGTCAAACTGAATTTTCCTCTCTAAGTTAATATATTCGTTAATTTTCAGGGTAATTGCCTTCATTCCGATTTTTTTTAAATATCCTTTCACAACTTAAACACCAGTTACTAAACACAGAGATCTCTTAATTTGTCCAAAGTTGTTAAAGCAAATAAATGAATGTGCACTACATACTCATAGAAATATACACACAGAGTCCAAAAACTAAATCAAGACATTTTCTCTGGTAATAACACACTAAACAAATTCAATAGGTATGCATTGTAGATGGCAAGATTAAGTGGTAGGCGTCCATGGGACACTGGACACAACATTAAATGACATTTCAGTATGGAAGATAGACATTGTAGAGAGAGGGGGAGGATAAATAGTGACCAGCAAGGGAGAACTTCTCCATGGCTGATGAAATTTTGGCACAGATTTCAGAGCAGTAACAAATAAAATGAAGAGTAACCTCATGGGACAACAACAAAAATGCCTTACAGAAGCCTAGCAGGAAAGACCCCTTTCTCTAGGCTGCAACAATTCCATTCAGCCATTGCTAAAGTAATGGACTATGATGGTTACTTTTATGTGTCAACTTAACTAGGATAAGAGACTTCCAGATAGGCAATAAAACATTATTTCCAAGTGTGTCAGTAGACGGAAGAAAAAATATGAGTGAGGACCCCTCAATCCACTAAGGGAACAGATAGAATAAAAAAGCAGAGGAAGAGTGAATTTCTTCTTTGTCTTCTTGAACCAGGACACTGATCTTTTCCTGTCCTTCAACACTGGACCCCTAATATTGAAGCCCTTGATTCTTGGTCCATCAGACTCTTACCTTTGTCTACCCTGGTTCTCCAGTTTACAGATGATACAATGTAGAACTTCTTGTCCTCTATAATCATGTGAACCGATTTCCATAACAAACCTTCTCATACACACACACACACACATATTCTCCCATTGGTCCTATTTCTCTAGAAAACCTAATATACATACTCTATGAAAATGATCAAAAATTTGGCAACCTGTTAGTTGCCAGTTAGTTTTAATTGTTCTCATGCATGACCTTCCATGATAAAGGAATGACTTTGATTATTTAAACTGAACTGGGACTCCCCCCCAAAAAAAACAATTGGCAACCTGAGAGAAAAAAAAATTTACCTAGTTACTAAATAAAAGCTTTTATGTGCTTATTCAACTTATTTAACAAATATCAAAGCAAAGCATCATCAATTCCTTAAAGCAATGTTGCAAAAATTAGGCTAGTATATATTTTCATGGCTGTAAAATATTGTATCCACTATGAGATTTCTCAAAAAATTACAAACAGAATTACTATGTGATCCAGTAGTCTCACCTTTTGGTATACACCAAAGGTGAATCAAGATATCTAAGAGATATCTGTATTTCCTTGTTTATTCCATTTTGAAATTGCAATGCTGTAAATTGCTGTATAAATGAAATAATTCAGAGATTATGTCAAAACAAAAAGAATACTATAGACTACCTATGTTTTAAAGAGAGATTAAATCGACATAACACATATTGGCTTTCAGTCTGATCTGTGAAATAATTTCTTAGAAATAATCATTTCCAACATTAGTCTGAAAATACATTTTAAAAAATTGTTGAATTGAGTACTTTAATACAAACTCAAATTTTAAGTTTAATAAAGAACTGGCCAGTACTTCATTTCACAGTGTTGCAGCAATATTTTATCTTTATATTTTTTATTAGGAAAACAATAAGTGTTAAAATGGCCGTCTACATGTACATAAGATTATTGTTGTCCCTTCTTTAAGTCTAGAAAATACTACATCTGTTTAACATAATGGCTGCTCTTTAATTCTCAATGAAAATGTTTTTAACAGATTATTTCAGGAATAGCCTTTGTTCCCTCTTACTGTGTAATTTTAAGTCCACTGTAAACATTGGGAGCTTGGTCTTTTCCTCCGCTACTTGGTACTCTTTTAATAAATCAAGAAGTAGAAACATTTCAAATGATATGTTTATATATTTGATATTCAGTTTATCATTTATTTCTTTCCATAGTCATTCTTCCAGAAAAAGCTGGATATTGACATAGACACAACACCACATTTTTTGTCAGCAATTTTACAGTTTGCACATGTGCTTAATTGTGCAGGATGTACTGAGTGTTGTTGCTATTTCTGTCATGATTTCTTTACTGGAAAATGGGATCTGTTTTTTGTGAAGCCTGACCATTCCTACTCATTGCTTGAAGAAATTTGTTTGCTTGAATTTTGTTTAACATTTCAATTCTTTTTCATTGTCTTAATTGTTCACAGTTTTTCTCAATTGTCCCACCAGCTGCTGACTTAGGGGTGTCCAAACCTTTGGCTTCTCTGAGTCACACTGGAAGAAGAAGAGTTGTCTTGGGCCACACATTAAATATACAAACATTAACAAAAGCTGATGAGCCAAAAAAAAAAAAAAAAAAAAAATTAGCATTATCTTATCAGAATCTAGATGGTCCACAAAGAAATACTCATCACTTACTTTCATGTAGCACACAAGGAAAGATAAAATAATTGATTTTATTATAACCTCTCATGTAAGGGTTCACAATTAACTTCCTCTCTGTAAAGTTTTAGCATATTATTTTTTATTCCCAAACTATGTTCTATATATTTTTACCACTGAATGGCTTATATACATACATATGTAATCACTCTCTAACACAATTCTGTCAAAAGTCTTCTCAACATTATTAAGCCATTAAATGATATTTAAAGGTCCACTTAGTAACTCATAAAAATTGCTAACTATGTAGTTTATGTCACTGGCATTCACAGATTTTTTTTTTTTGAGACAATCTCACTCTGTTACCCCAAGCTACAGTGCCATGGTGTCAGCTTAGCTAACAGCAACCTCAAACTCCTATATGCTCAAGCAATCCTCCAACCTCAGCCTGCCAAGTAGTCCACTACTAGCCCTGGCTAATTTTTTTTTCTATTTTTGTAAAGACAAGTCTCACTCTAGCTCAGCCTGGTCTTGAACTCCTGAACTCAAGAGAGTCTCCCACCTTGGCCTCCTAGAGTGCTAGTATTACAGGTGTGAGCCATCCTTCCTGGCCCCATATGACATTTTTAGGCTTAGTCTTCCATGCATTGATGATGACTATACAATTAATTACATGTATTTTGAACAAATTACTGTGAGAATGCTGATATCTAAGCCTTATAAGTAATCACGGGATGACTGAAAGCCTGTGGGTTTCATTTACCTCCTGCTTTCCAGGCTATTTTATGAGAAGCTACCTTGGCACAGTACAATAATTACTTGAAAAACCATCTCCAGCCCGATGCCTTCAGAGGTGGCCTATACACTAAAATGTTGAACAACAGTGGAGTGAATTGCAGAGTTGTGGGATACATTTCTCCACTTGCCAATCAGACCTGGCATCAGTGGTATCTCTCAGTGTCCATGAAAAAACATTATATTCTTTATTAAAAAAGAAATTACACCCTTGGCCAGGTGCAGTGGCTTATGCCCTAGTCCTCTGGAATGCTAAGGTAGGAGGATTGTTTGAGCTCAGGAGTTTGAGACCAGCCTGAACAAGAACAAGACTCTGTCTCTACTCAAAATAGAAAAACTAGCCAGGGATTGTGGTGGGGACCTGCAGTCCCAGCTATTCTGGAGGCTGAAGCAAAAAGATCACTTGAACCCAGGAGTTTAACATTGCTATGAGCTGCAAAGATGCCATGGCACTCTACCCAAGGTGACAGAGTGAAACTCTGTCTCAAAAAAAAGGAAAAAATTATGTCTTATATCCTTTCACTTTAGAAGATAGTATACAAACATGTAAGATATTTTTAACTAAAGGCTACCCTAGAAGAAGGAGAAGACTAAATGCAAAATAGCAAGCGAGTATATCGATAGAAGGAAAAACTCAGATAAATGCTTCAGAGCAAATAATAATAATACAACTTTACTACTGCTAATATTCCAGGGAGATACCTAATAAGAGGGCACAGAATGTCAGTCCCTCATCATGAGGAAAAGTTAATACATTCTTGAGAAGGCTATATAGTCAGAACCAAGGAAATAAAGGCTAACCTTAAATATCTCTTTATTTAATTGCCTGAGAAAATGAAATTAGGATATTTAATTATTAACTGAAGAAATCTTATTTGGCGATCAGACTTTGAACCAAATATCTTTCTTCCAAACAACAGAAAGACATAAAATAACTATGCCTTAAAATATTTTTAATAAGTTTTTTCAAATCATTTTGTGGAATGTTATCAGGTTTTAGTTATATTGAAGCAAACAAAATCCATATATTGCTAACATATAAAAGTACATATGTTGGAAATTTTATTAAAAAGGCATTGTGCATTATTTGTATTGCAATATTGTGAATCGAGTATATCTGTCAATTTATTATCACAATAAGTTCATATTATAACATTCTAAGTAATTTCTTGCATGATTTTAAGTATATACTTTTTATAAAAAATATTTTGCTCTTTTTTATTCAGTGATATTAAAAATTCCACATCTAACAACCAAAAAAGAAAAATAATGTCATGTAGAGTGCACATAATCCAAAATATAATAGGGAACCTCTGGCCTATTTGAAAGTATAATTTTATTGAACAAACATGAAAACAATCATGACAATTGATTTTATGAGCTGTTTTAAACTAATGTTTGAGCAGTTTAGTAATTGCTCAAAAGCAATTTACAGAACTGATTTTTGTTTCCTTTAAGTAACCTTAAAGTTAGGTGCAATTACTGTGCCTGTTTTGTTTAAACTTAATGTGAGGACAAGGTGCACTCAGTCTGCATGAAGCTAGATATGCCATGTTATTTGTTAAATAAGTGTTGGAAGAGTAAAATTTACTTGGTTAAATATAACAGTTAACAATTGTTAGGTAGAAACATTGTACTTTAAAACCTCTCAGGTGAGTACAGAGGTATTTCTTATACACCATAATGGGTTTCTATTTCCTGCTTTTAATTTTTTTTTGTTCTAATTTTTAATGCTTTCTCCTTTGGAACTTATGCTGAATATATTCTGAGGTCACAGATAATTGCTTAATTGAACATTTCTGCTTTGACTCATCCTCTGTCCTGGAGTGAAAGCAAAGGATGAAGATAGGGTTGACTGATTTTCCTCCAGAAAGAAAAGGGAAGAGAAAATTCAATATAAACAGAACCATTCAAAACACTGTAGATTTATGTACTTTTTAAATCCTGGAAAGAGATGAATTCCATGCAGCATCTCTGGACAGTGTTTGCCTGTGATTTGTACGTGGTGCAGATATGAAAGGCTTCTCTTTAGATGGCAGGGCTTGACTGGAAACATTATATCTGCCAACTCTCAATTATCCATGGACTATTATTAAATTTGAAAATTAAACAGGCCCTTACCTACTCTTTCTTTTTACTTTTTTCTTTCTTATAATTTTCAGCAATTTCATTGCCAAAATTTTCCACCAAAAGATCTACCGATAAAAGATCAAAGAAAAATCGATCACTTTGAATCCTGTTAACGGACCATGTGACAAGGATTTGGTTGGAGAACAAAATAGTTGTAACACCCATGGATTTCAAATGATAATCTTGCCATATCTTGGGGAGTACAGTTTTGAAAAAAATCTTCTATTTGAGACTCCAAAATCGTCTTACAGGTCAAAATACCAGCCAATATAAGTTAGAGTGTCTCATATTTACTGCCTGGTGGAAGGAAATGTAGCCTTGCAAGTGTACAGCGTATTTGTTATAATATAGCAGACATTTTATTTGCAATACTTTATTTTTCCCTAGTTCAGCGGAAGAATTTGGCAGCAATAAAGAGTTTTATGTACATGTTACTTTCCAGAAATTTGGCAAGGGTACTATCACAATGAAATTTCCATTGCACAGAAATCTTAAAGCATGTTTTCCAAAAGAACATAATGTTTAGAAACAAAATACCTAGTTCAGAATTCTTATTGAAGTGACTTAAATGAAACTTAGCTTTCTTCTATTATCTGAAGGACTAATCTGAAGAAACCAGATTGTGTATGTGTATGTGTGTGTGTGTGTGTGTGTATATATATATATATATATAAATGCATTATTTTTCTAACTAAAAAAAAACTCTTCTTCCTTCTTCGCATAGGTTAAAAGTGACCACTCCAGCAGTGTATTTTCATGAATGGTCTGTCCCAGGCCTATCAATCCCATGATATTTTTAGATTAACTCCAACCTGAGGTTTATCATATAAAGGGCAGAAAGTCTAGTTTATAACGTTTAACTCTAAGGTTTACTCAAGAGACTTCTGTAGTTTCCTACTTCTTAATCCAAATATTTGCTACTATCAAAACACAACATAATTTTAGAATAGTTGATACACATATAATTCTTCCCCCAAAAAACCTGATCCAATCTCTATTAATGAGAGATAAACAAAAAAAAAGATGCTCATTAATTTTGACTGGTTATCTATGTATGACATTTCCTGACAAATATTTATAATGTGCTCAGTTTTAAGACAATAGCCAAAATATTAAACAGATTTTGACTCAATATTATACATGTATTTATATGATGTAGCAATTGTTTTCTTTTCTTTTTCTTGCTTTAATTTTCTATACAAATTCATTTTCAATGAAAATAACTTCAGAATTTATCTCTACTTATTAAGATTCTTTAGTTGTGGGACAAATAAGTTATATCCTATATAAAAATTAACTGAAATACTATAAAATACACATAACCCAGTTGGAATGCATAGGAATTTGAAAAGGGAAAGATTTTGTGAGGGGTAGAAAAGAGAACATTTTTAAGGCATATAAGCAGTCCCCAAGTTACAAACACCTGACTCACACTTACAAACAAGGGTTGTTACAGGTAATACGTAAATGTACCTGTTCCAACTTACATACAAATTCAATTTAAGAGGAAACCCACAGAACCGATCTTGTTTGTAACCTGGGGACTGCCTATAATCTACTAAAATGATAATTATATCCACCATAGCACTTGCCCCTTGGTAGGTACTCAAAAAATACTTATTAATAGGTAAAGTGGCTTGAAGACTGGGTACGATGATTTATGTAATGCATCATATGAATAGGAACCTGAGTATAAGATTTATAGGAACTTGATGAGAAGTTTTATAACCCACAGCTATATGGGGATTGCCTAATTCTGATAAAGATGATAGATTTCAGACCAATATCAAAGACATCTTTATGCTACTGGTGATAGAGAATCCTGGTCAATAATCTAGGAAAGACCAATGAGCAATAGCACAGGATTACAGGATCTAAAACAAAGTCTCAGCATCCTGCCTAGGAACTAAGGAATAGGAGTAAAGTAGCATGTCCAACATTCAGTATATGAAGTTCTAAGACATTAAAACAATACATAATTTACATAATTCTTAACTTTGTTTTTTGTTTGTTTGGGTTTTTGGGGGAAGGGAGGGAGAGCAATGTCTTTTTTATTTGCCTGGACAGGAGGGCAATGGCGTGATCATAGCTCATAGCAACCTCAAACTTCTGGGCTCAAATGATTCTTTTTCCTCAACCTCTTAAATAGCTAGGACTATAGGCACATGCCACTACACCTAGCTAGTTTTTCTGGCTTTTGTAGCAATGGGGGTCTCCCCATATTGCTGAGGCTGGCCTTGAAATCCTGACCTCAAGTGATCCTCCCTCCTCAGCCTCCCAAAGTGTTAGGCTTATAGACATGAGCTATCGCACTGGGCAATTTTGTTTAAAGTACATTTATGCTCTTTCCCACTTCTTTCCACCTCCCACATCTCACTTACACAAGTAAAAAAGAATATTTCAAATTATACAATTTGAAAATAGTTTCTTTTGACAGTGATGGATATTGAATTGAGTTGTCTTCAGAAAAGTATGATCAAGCCACTTTTGTTCTTGCCTAGCTCCAGGTAGGAAAACATTCCATGTAATAAAAGTAGTTTTATCTGCTCAAGGTTTGGACAACGATGTTTACTCAAAGGCCAAATAGCCCATCTTCAGAGCTGAGGCATTGAGTTGCTGTGGTCTCTTCACAATATGCAGACCATCGGGAAAGAGGCCAGTCACCACACCTTTAGGACCTCCCTGACAGAGATAGAGTACACAGTGCCATTCTCCCTCTGTGGGCCCAAGTATTTCCCAAAGAAGTTCTTTAGCTACTTGGTTGTTTCTAGTCCATTCCCTGCAAAGGATAAAACAAAGAAACAAGAGATACAAAAAATTAGCACCTGCAGACTTCATGGGCTAAGACTGAAGAAAACATATGTGCCAAGAGAGTCCTCAGAGCACTTAGGGAAAACTTAACAAGGAAACAACTAAGAGTCTACCAATAGGAAATGTTGACTGTGGCTTAAGTAGGCAGATAAACTACACGGGCCAAAAGGATAAGCATAAAAAGTTATTTGACTCTCATTGCAAGTTATTTGACTCTCATCTCAGCCTGACACGCCAAAAACTGACTTACATTGGGAAGTGCAGTATGGAAGTAATTCTCTTAGGCTACTTTGGGTAAGTTTAATTCTCTCTTTGAACAATGATCTGCAGACAAGTGACTCTACCAAAATTACATAAAACTTAAAATTCATAGAACTTAAATGTATTAGATTTACATTTATTTTCAAAAAAATTATCCCCTAAAATGCCATACTTGCTGGATTTTCTTTTCTAATAAAACTATATCTAAACTCAATATATATAAAATTTTATTTAAAAGATGAGTTGAGGGGGGAGAGGGACAAGATGGCCGACTGGAAGCAACTTCTGATAGAGACTTCTGTCCAAAAGGAAAGATAACCTCCACAAACTGCCCAATTGAGCTAAAGATTGGGAGCTCAGCCAAGAGAGAGAGAAGTGATAACTGCAGGTCACCTCTGAGGCAAGCTGCAACTTCAAGAAACCAAGCTTCAGGCAGAAAAACTGAAGTAAAGTTTTCTGCCATTCTGAACTTCCAAGACACCCTTCCCCCTTACCTGGCACCAGAAGCCTGACCTCCACTGAAACTGAGGGAGGAAGACTTGAGCAGTGCCAAACCTCCTTATCTGCTGGACCAGGCAGCCCACCAGGTAAGAGACTCCTGGGCCCCACCAAGCCCCGGCCAGCCCCCTGGCCAGGAACTCTGCCAGGACCCCCGCTCGGCCCTATTGGCACCCCATGGGACCTTGGTCCGCTGCCAGCAGCAGCCAGGAACTCTGTAGGGGTTCCCAAACAGCCCCAATTGGTGCCCTGCAGGGCCTTGGCCCACCACCAGCAGCAGCCAGGAAGTCTGCAGAGATCCCTGCCTGCCCGGCTCTGATTCGTGTTCCAGGCTCCCAGGCAACAGTGGCCAGGAACTCCACTCTGCCAGGACAACTGCGCAGGTGCAATTGGTACCCTTCTGGGCCTTGGCCCGCCGCCAGCACCAGCCAGAAACTCCATGGGGACTCCAGAGTAGCCCAATTGGCACCCCGCCAGCAGTAGCCAGAAAATCAGCTGGGACTCCCACCCGCCTCCAATCTGTGCCCCAGACCTGACGCCCACAGTGGCCAAAAACTCCACTACCCAGGGAACCCAGTGTGGCCCTGATTGGCATACCACTGGGCCTTGACCGGCTGCCAGCAGCAGCCAGGAACTCCATGGGGACCCCCACAGCTCTGATCCGTGCACTCCAGGACTCGGCCCTCTACTCTCCAGGGACTCCACTGGGCCTCGGTAGGCCTGCCGTGTCCAGAGAATCCGCTGGGACACCTGTGCCCTCCCTGTGGATCCCTCCTCCCAGCCGGAGACTGCAGGAGGCACAGGCTCCCTTTGCAAAGGCCACCGGATACCCCATCCCACATCCTGCTGCTTGACCTGGGTGTGCCACACTCCTGAACTGCTCCTGCAGCCAGAACTCCCTGAGTAGTGCAGACCCAGAGAAACTGTAGGGTCACTCCCTACAAAGATCCAGCAACAACAGAGTGATCCTTCCGGGGTTCTGATCTGGGAGAGGCACCTCCCCAATTCTGAGGACAGTCATAGACAACAGTGAAAAATAACCATGAGGTGGAATCAACAGAAAAATGCTGGCAATATGAATAATCAGAGTAGATCAAAAAACACTGGCAATCAATATTGTATTGAATGGAGTTAAATTGAAATCATTCCCACTTAGATCAGGAATCAGGCAAGGTTGCCCATTGTCCCCATTGCTCTTTAACATTGTAATGGAAGTTTTAGCCATTGCAATTAGGGAAGAAAAGGCAATCAAGGGTATCCGCATAGGATCAGAAGAGATCAAACTTTCACTCTTCACAGACGATATGATTGTA
>CAUYON010133610.1:0-22264 GCA_963573935.1 Arctocebus calabarensis
AGAGATAACAGGAAATATTTTATAAAATCTAGCAGATAGAGGAGGCTACAAAAAATTTTTCAGAGAACATCTTTCTGACCATAAGAATTTTTTTTTTTTTTAACCAACTTTATTTATTTATTTTATTTGTATTTATTTTTATTTTTTTGCAGTTTTTGGCCAGGGCTAGGTTTGAACCTGCCACCTCCAGCACATGGGGCCAGCGCCCTACTCACTGAGCCACAGGTCCCACCTGTGACCATAAGAATTTAAGTAGGGTTGGTGCCTGTGGCTCAAAGGGCTAAGGCGCCAGCCACGTACACCTGAGCTGGCGGGTTTGAATCCAGCCTGCGTCCGCCAAACAACAATGGTGGCTGCAACCAAAAAATGGCCGGGCGTTGTGGCGGGTGCCTGTAGTCCCAGCTACTTGGGAGGCGGAGGCAGGAGACTCGCTTGAGCCCAGAAATTGGAGGTTGCTGTGAGCTGTGATGCCACTGCACTCTAACCAGGTGACAGGCTCTGTCTCAAAAAAAAAAAAAAAAAAAAACTCTACTAATTTAGATTTTAAGTTCCCAACTATGTAACTTCAAACAATCCTCTGAAACACCTTATCTGAATGAATAAAAATGGAAACAATTATAGATTAAAAAAATAAAAAAACACTAGGCTTAACATGGTGGCTCATGTCTATAATCCCAGCACTTTGAAAGGCTGAGGTGAGAGGAATGCTTGATGCCAGGAGTTCAAGATCTGTCTCTACAAAAAAAGTCTTACTCTGTCACCCTCAGTAGAGTGCTACAGTTTCACAGTTCACTGCAACCTCAAACTCTTGGGCTCAAGCAATTCTCTTGCCTCAACCTCCCAAGTAGTTGGGACTAAGATGCCTGCCACAACACCCAACTATTTTTAGAGGTAAGATCTCACTTTGGCTCAGGCTGGTCTGGAACCTGTCAACTCAGGCAATCCACCGTTCTCGGCCTCCCAGAGTGGAGGCCACATGGATTACAGTCATGAGGCACCGAGTCTGGCCCTCTGCAAAAACAAAATTTAAAACAGACAGGCGTGGTGGCACACATCTGTTGTTCCTTGGGAGGCAAGGAGATTGCTTAAACCCAGGAATTTGGGGTTGCAATGAGCTATGAAGATGCCCTTGCATTCTAGCCTAGGGCCTAGATCACAGCATAAGACTCTGCCTCCAACAAGCAGTGGTAAATTTCAATTTGAATGCACTTTTAATATTTGATTTGTATTATGTTCAATGGGACCCACTGTTCAGAGTTCTAAGTACTTCGCCACAGATGGACTTTTATAAAAAAGCAATACATTACACGTTGATTTCACAATTCCTCTTTTTCTATTCCAAAAACAGGTTACCTAACAAATTATTGTATTTTAGTATTTAAATCCTTTTCAAATTCAGTCATCCATCAGTTAGTGAATACTGATCAGTGCTTAACAAGCTTCAAAGCTGATAATTCATGTTTCCTCTTATGAATAAATGATTTGCAATTTGAACTTTACCTAACAAATGCAAACAATGTAACCTAATCATTCGTACCAAAAAAATAATTTTTTTTTTTTAAACAGAGCCTCAACCTATCACCTTGGGTAGAGTGCCGTGGCATTACAGCTCACAGCAACCTCCAACTCCTGGGCTCAAGCGATTCTCCTGCTTCTGCCTCCCAAGTAATGGAACTACAGGCACCCACCACAATGCCCAGCTATATTATTGGTTGCAGCCGTCATCATTGTTGTTTGGCAGGCCCAGGCTAGATTCAAACCCACCAGCTCAGGTGTATGTGGATGTTGCCTTAGCCGCTTGAGCCACAGGTGCCTAGCCAACAAAATAAATTTTTTTTTTCTTCAAAAAAAGTAGATTACACTATCGCTAGGGCCCGTCCAACCATGTCAAAACAGCTATTCACTTTGTGACCAAGGAACAGCGAAACTATCATTTCTAATTACCAGGTTAACTCCTAACCAAAACTATAAGCTTAAAGGGCAATGGCAAAATAGTACAAGTATAATAGTATATATTAAGTACATTTTAATTAAAATAGGGTTGTTGAGCCAGGCGCAGTGGCTCATGTCTGTAATCCCAGCACTTGGGAGACTGAGGCCAGTGGATAGCCTGAGCTCACAGGTTGGAGACCAGCCTGAGCCAGAAACAGACCTGAGCCAGAGACAGATACCATCTCTAAAAATAGCTGGACGTTGTGGCGGGCATGGGTAGTCCCAGTCTTGGGAGGCTGAGGCAAGAGGATTACTTGAACCTAAGACACCATGGCACTCTACCAAAGGTGACCAAGTGAAACTCGTGAGACTCAGTCTCAAAAAAAAAAAACAATAGGGTTGCTGGCTCAGCACCCATAGGTCAGTGGTTAGGGCGGTAGCCACATATACCAGAGGCTGACAGGTTCAAAGCCAGCCTGGGCCAGCTAAAGAACAACGACAACTGCAACAAAAAAATAGATGGGCATTGTCGTGGGAGCCTATAGTTCCAACTAGTTGGGAGGCTGAGGCAAGAGAATTGCTTAACTCATGAGTTTGAGGTTGCTGTGAGCTGTAACGCCACTGCACTCTACTGAGGGGAACATAGTTGAGATTTTGTCTCAATAAATAAATAAATAGGGTTGTTTTGGGGTGGTCCAATGCAGTGGTGTTTACAACTAATTGATCACAACCAATTACAGTTCCTTTGTTCCTTCTCCACTCCCATTGCTTCACTTGACTAGACCCTTTTTGAAAAAGTGTAAGAAATGAAATTGAATAAAATAGGGTTGCTTAGAAATCTTAGAGAACTAAGGCTGGGCGCAGTAGCTCATACCTGTAACCCTAGCACTGTCTGGGAGGCCAAGGTAGGTGGTTTGCTTCAGTTCATGAGTTCAAAACCAGCCTGGGCAAGGGCAAGACCCCGTCTCTACTTCAAAAAAAGAAAAATGAGAGAGAGAACTACGTATCATTCAAAAACACATCCTAAATATACCTTATAATTTTAGGCAATTTAAATCTCTAAGCCTTACTGGCTTTATCTGCGTAATGGGGATTAACAATTACTTAATTGGATTTTCTATATTTTTTTTTCTTTTGAGACAGAGTCTCACTATGTCACCCTTGGTAGAGGACAGTGGCATCACAGCTCACAGCAACCTCAAACTCTTGGGCTTAAGCAATTCTCTTGCCTCAGCCTCCCAAGTAACTGGGACTACAAGCACCCGTCACAACACCTAGCTATGGATTTTCCAGATTTAACTGAAACAATGTATACAAAGTACTGAGTACAAGGCTGGCATACAAATAGAAAATACATAGTAGCTATTAAATAAAGCTTGCCAAGCTTCTTAGATGGTAGGAATTTACAGAGTGAAAGTAAGTATTTTAATGAATATGAGTTTTAAAAGGATAAAAACCGGCCCACAGAGGTGGCTCACGCTTGTAATCCCAGCACTCTGCACTCTGCCGAGGCCAGTGGATTGCCTGAACTCACAGGTTCAAGACCAGCCTGAGCAAGAGTGAGACTCTGACTCTAAAAATAGCCAGGTGCTATGGCAGAAGCTTGAGGTCTCAGCTTCTTGGGAGGCTGAGGTAAGACAATCATTTGAGCTGGAAGAGTCTGAGGTTGCTATGAGATATGACGCCACTGCACTCTACTAAGGATGACAAAGTGAGACTGTCTCAAAAAAATAAAAACCACTATTCTTTTGAGATAGAGACTCACTGAGTCACCCTCTGTAGAGTATTATGGCGTCACAGCTCACAGCAACCTCCAACTCCTGGGCTTAAGCAATTCTCTTGCCTTAGCCTCCCAAGTAGCTGAGACTACAGGCACCCGACACAATGTCTGGCCATTTTTTTTTTTTTTTGAGACAGAGCCTCAAGCTGTCACCCTGGATAGAGTGCAGTGGCTTCACAGCTCACAGCAACCTGCAATTCCTGGGCTCAAGCAAGTCTCCTGCCTCCGCCTCCCAAGTAGCTGGGACCACAGGCACCCACCACAATGCCCGGCCATATTTTTTTTGGTTGCCGCCGTAATTGTTGTTTGGTGGGACCATGGTTGAATTCAAAACTGCCAGCTCAGGTGTACGTGGCTAGCACCTTAGCCCGTTGAGCCACAGGCGTTGAGCCTGCCTGGCCATTTTTTATTGCAGTTATTATTGTGTAGTTGGCCCAGGCTGGATTCAAACCCTTCAGCCTTGGTGTATATGGCTGGTGCTGCAACCACTGTGCTATGGGTGCCGAGCCAAACACCATTATTCTATGAAATGAAATTATGAACCACTTAAATCTGAAGTGAGCAACCAGATTTAAGAAACCAGTTTTGCAAAAATAATTACAATTTCTATAAGGATCTGGATCTGTCACCAAAGTTGCTTATCCCCAATTGCAAACTGTTTAGTTTGCAAATTATGTCCCATTCTAAATTTACCAGTCACTTTTAAAACAGGTTTAATAAATGTATCTTTCTACTATTTTGGCAAACTACTCCCTATACATCAATTATCTCCAAACATCGTCCAAGAATTATCTGCATCATAGAAAGCATCACAATGTTTAAATTGCGCACTGGTGCAGTGAAGCTTAGACATCTACCCACATTTGTTCTGGGGATCACTGCCCAAATGTGTTTAGTACAAACATTCTATATGGGGCTCGGTGCCCGTAGCTCAGTTGGTAGGACACTAGCCATATACACTAAGGCTGGACAGTTCGAGCACCGCCAGGGCCAGCTAAACAACAATGACAACTGTAATCAAAAAATAGCTGGGGGTCTCAGCGCCTGTGGCTCAACGGACTAGAGTGCCAGCCACGTAAACCTGCCCTGGTGGGTTCGAATCCAGCCCAGCCCGCCAAACAACAATGACAGCTGCAACCAAAAAAAATGGCCGGGCATTGTGGCGGGCACCTGTGGTCCCAGCTACTTGGGAGGCAGAGGCAGGAGACTCTCTTGAGCCCAGGAATTGGAGGTTGCTGTGAGCTGTGATGCCACAGCACTCTATCCAGGGTGACAGCTTTAGGCTTTGCCTCAAAAAAAAAAAAAAAAAAATAGCTGGGGTTATGGCAGGTCAAGTAGTCCCAGATACTTGGGAGGCTGAGCAAGAGAAACACTTAAGCCCAAGAGTTTAAGGCTGCTGCGAGCTGTGATGCCATTGCACTATACCCAGAGCAACAAGTGAGAATTTGTCTCAAAAAAAAAAAAAAATTTTCTATATTGAATGTGCTCAGAACATAACCTCCAATTTCTTTCTTGCAAGATCTGCCACTACAACTAGCTTCTGTACTACTTGGTAATGTGTGTCTGAATTTATTTTGGTAGTTAGAGAAACTAGGACAAAATATCAAGAAATAATAGTATACTTTAGACACAAGTAACTTTAATTTTTTATCAACTTGAAATTCATTCAGCCATTAACAGTGTAGATAAGCACATAAACTAAGATAAGCCCTACAAAAAAGCTAACTTAGGGCTCGGCACCTGTAGCTCAAATGGCTAAGGCACCAGCCACATACACCACAACTGACAGGTTCAAATCCAGCCCAGGCCTGCCAAACAACGACAACTACAACTAAAAAATCGCCAGGTGGTGTGGTGGGCTCCTGTAGCCCCAGCTACTTGGGAGACTGAGGCAAGAGAATCGCTTAAGCCCAGGAGTTGGAGGTTGCTCTGAGCTGTGATGCCATGGCACTCTACCCAGGGGTGACAGCTTGAGGCTCTGTCTCAAAAAGAAAAAACTAGGGCAGCGCCAGTGGCTCATTGAGTAGGGCACCAGCCCCATATACCAAGAGTGGTGGGTTCAAACCCAGCCCCGGCCAAACTGCACAAAAAAATAGCTGAGTGTTGTGGCGGGAACCTGTAGTCCCAGTTATTTGGGAGGCTGAGGCAAGAGAATCACCTAAGCCCAGGAGTTAGAGGTTGAGTTGGCTCATTGAGTAGGGCGCCAGCCCCATATACCGAAGGTGGCAGGTTCAAACCCAGCCTCTGCTGACTGCAAAACTGGGTGTTGTGGCCAGCACCTGTAGTCCCAGCTACTCTGGGGGCTGAGGCAAGAGAATCACCTAAGCCCAGGAGTTGGAGGTTGCTGTGAGCTGTGTGATGTCACGCCAGTCTACCAAGGGCGATAAAGTGAGACTCTATCACTACAAAAAAAAAAAAAAAAAAAAAGTACTTGGTGTCATTAGAGACCTCAAGTCTAATAAAACATGCTTGGCATAGTTTGCATACAACACATCTAGTTATTTAGTATATAAAATCTACTTACAAAATTATTTATTGGCTCGGAGCCTGTGGCTCAACAAGCTAAGGTGCCAGCCACGTACACCTAAGCTGGCGGGTTCGAATCCAGCCCAGACCTGCCAAACAACAATGACGGCTGCAACCAAAAAATGGCTGGGCATTGTGGCAGGCGCCTGTAGTCCCAGCTACTTGGGAGGCCGAGGCAAGAGACTTGCTTGAACCCAGGAATTGGAGGTTGCTGTGAGCTATGATGTCACATCACTCTATATCCAGGGTGACAGCTTGAGGCTCTGTCTCAAAAAAAAATTATTTATTTTGTTGAGACACAGTCTCACTTTATTGTCCTTGGTAGTGTTGTGGGTCACAGCTCGCAGCAATCTCAAACTCTTGGGCCCAAGCAACTGTCTTACCTCAGCTTTCCAATAGCCTGAACTACAGGTACCCATCATTCCCAGAGTGCTAGGATTACAGGTGTGAACCACTGGACCCAGCCTTTTAATTTTCATTGTTTTGTTTGTTTGTTTAGCAGGCCCAGACCAGGTTCAAACCTGCCAGCACCAGTGCACAGGGCCAGCATTCTAACCACTGATCTCCGGGAGCCTAGCCTCAAAGTAAGTTGTTTTGTTTTTTTTTTTTTTTTGAGATCGAGCTTCAAGTTGTCACCCTGGGTAGAGTGCTATGACATCACAGCTCACAGCAACCTCCAAATCCTGGGCTCAAGGGATTCTCCTTCCTCTGCCTCTCAAGTAGCTGAGATCATAGGCGCCTGCCACAACACCTGGCTACATTTTTGGTTACAGCTGTCATTGTTGTTTGGTGGGCCCGGGCTGGATTTGAACCCACCAGCTCAGGTGTATGTGGCTGGTGCCCTAACCTCTTGAGCCACAGATGCTGAGCCTCAAACTAAGTTTTTAATACCTAACAAATAATCACTTCTAAAAGACATCATTGGCTCGGCGCCTGTGGCTCAAGCAACTAAGGTGCCAGCCACGTACATCTGAGCTGGCAGGTTGGGAGGCGGAGGCAGGAGACTCGCTTGAGCCCAGGAATTGGAGGTTGCTGTGAGCTGCGATGCTATAGCACTCTATCAAGGGCGAAAGGTTGAGGCTCTGTCTTAAATAAATAAATAAATAAATGACATCATTATTGGCTCAGCACCTGTAGTTCAAGCAGCTAAGGCACCAACCACATACACCAGGCGGGTTCGAATCCAGCCCAGGCCTATCAAACGACAACTACAACCAAAAAATAGCTGGGCGTTTTGGTGGGCACCTGTAATCCCAGCTACTTGGGAAGCTGAGGCAAGAGAATCACTTAAGCCCAGGAATTGGAGGTTGCTGTGAGCTGTAATGCAATGGCACTCTGCCCAGGGCAACAGATTGAGTCTCTGTCTCAAAAAAAATAAAATAAAATAAAGACATCATTACTGATGGAACAAGCAATGGAAGAGCTCACTCTAAAACAGTACTGTATAGTAGTGGGCATTCTACAGGTGAGTCAGAAAGTGATTGGCAATTGATTCTACTATTTATTTTTCCATGAGAACCCTTTATTGATACCTGGGAATACAAACAGAATAATCAACGAAAATTAAGCGTTTTAAATATTAAGTCAACAAAGTCATTCTTTTGTTTTTTGTTTTTGAGAGTGTCTCAAGCTATCACCCTGGGCAGAGTGCTGTGGTGTCATAGCTTACAGCAACCTCCAACTTGGGCTCAAGCGAGCCTCTTGCCTCAGTTTTTCTATTTTTAGTAGTGATGGGGTCTTGCTTTTGCTCAGGCTGGTCTCAAACTCATACACTCAAGCAATCTACCCACGTTGGCCTCCCAGAGTGCTAGGATTATGGGCGTGAGCCCCATGTCTGGTCCTCAACACAATCGCTCAAGCATACTACTTGAGGACCTAAATTCTCAACCTAGATGCTTTATCATAATCTACTGATACCACTACTCACTGCTTCACCAGAATGGCTGTACATTTTTCCCACCAAAAGTAGGGCTATTGCACCATACGTTTCATGGTCTCTGCAAAGAAAAGAAATCATTGTCTTGGTTTATATTTCCTTAAAAAACAAATTTTCTACAAACTGTTTTAAGAACTTAGTGAAATCTGAAATTTCAAGAAATCATCTCAATTCTTTTTAATGCAGCAGAACTTCACATATACAGTCAATATTTGTAAAAAGATCAACTTGAAAGTACAACTAGCTACAACCTTTAACACACATGTGCCACAAAAATTAAAATGTACTAGCATTTTTTAAGCATAAACATTTAATTTATGGATCCTTATTTCATATCAGGTCATCAAAAAATTGATTGAGGTGGTGCCTGTAGCTGAGTGGGTAGGGCGTCAGCCACGTGCACCAGGGCCGGTGGGTTCGAACCCAGCCGGGCCTGCTAAAGAAAAATAGCAGGGCATTGTGGCAGGTGCCTGTAGTCCCAGCGACTCAGGAGGCTGAAGCAAGAGAATAACTTGAGCCCTCTACTGAGGGCAACAAAGTGAGACTCTGTCTCAATTAAAAAATATAAATAAATAAAAATAAATGGATTGAGGGCAGCACCTCTGGCTCAGTGAGTAGGGCGCCAGCCCAATATGCTGGAGGTGGCAGGTTCAAACCCAGTCCCGGCCAAAAATGGCAAAAAAAAAAAAAAAAAAAAGTGGAGAATTATAAAAAGTTTATTTTATTTTATGAAACAGAATCTCAAGCTGTCACCCTGGGTAGAGTGCTATAGCATCACAGCTCATAACAACCTCAAACTCTTTGGGCTTAGGCGATTCTCTTGCCTCAGCCTCCCAAATAGCTGGAACTACAGGCGCCACCACAACACCCAGCTACTTTTTGGTTGTAGTTGTCATTGTTGTTTGGCAGGCCCGGGCTGAATTCGAACCCACCAGCTCCAGTGTATGTGGCTGGCACCTTAGCTGTTTGAGCTACAGACACCGGGCCACAAAACCTATTTTTTTTTTTTGTAGAGATAGAGTCTCACTTTATTGCCCTCTGTAGAGTGCTATGGTGTCACACAGCTCACAGCAACCTCCAACTCCTGGGCTTAGGTGATTCTCTTGCCACAGCCTCCCGAGTAGCTGGGACTACAGGCACCTGCCACGATGCCCAACTATTTTTCTGTTTTTGCAGTTTGGCCGAGGTCAGGTTTGAAGCCTCCACCTTCCGTATATGGGGCCGGTACCCTACTGGCTAAGCCACAGGCACCTCTCTTTTTTTTTTTTGTAGGGATAGAGTCTCACTTTATCGCCCTCGGTTGAGTGCCGTGGCGTCACACAGCTCACAGCAACCTCCAACTCCTGGGCTTAGGCGATTCTCTTGCCTCAGCCTCCCAAGTAGCTGGGACTACAGGCACCCGCCACAACGCCCAGCTATTTTTCTGTTTTGCAATTCAGCTGAGGTCAGGTTTGAACCCGCCACCTTCAGTATACGGGGCCGGCGCTCTACTCAATGAGCCACAGGTGCAGCCCCACAAAACCTATTTTTAACTAGAAACTCAACATTCCCTCAAGTGATCGTATCATTTATGAGCCAAAGGAAGTAGCAGCAATCAAACCAGGATGGTACAGGAAAATCAGCCCACCTGGTTACTCTATTCACTTGGCATATATATCGTATAATGTCAAATAAGTTAGCCTCATAAGATTAAGAGAGATGGGCTCAGCGCCTGTGGCTCAACGGGCTAAGGCGACAGCCACGTACACCTGAGCTGGCGGGTTCAAATCCAGCCCAGACCCGCCAAACAACAATGATAGCAGCAACCAAAAAATGGCCGGGCTTGTGGTGGGCGCCTGTGGTCCCAGCTACTTAGGAGGTGGAGGCCGGAGACTGGCTTGAGCTCAGGAGTTGGAGGTTGCTGTGAGCTGTGATGCCACAGCACTCTATCCAGGGTGACAGCTTGAGGCTCTGTTTCAAAAAAAAAAAAAAAAAAAGATTGAGAGAGGCTAAAGCCCACAGACAGCGATTTGCTCAAAATCCCAGTGCTAATGGGAAAGGGTCAGTATAGGTATTATAACTCAGAACCCAAGTACCCTGAAACTGTCCAGGTCAATAATCTACTATTGGCTTGGTGCCTGTAGCTCAAGCGGCTAAGGCGACAGCCACATACACCAGAGCTGGTGGGTTGAAATCCAGCCCAGGCCTGCCAAACAACAAAGACACCTACAACCAAAAATAGCCAGGCGCCTGTAGTCCCAGCACTTGGGAGGCTGAGGCAAGAGAATCGCTTAAGCCCAGGAGTTGGAGGTTGCTGTGAGCTGTGATGCCACAACACTCTATCCAGGGCAAAAATAATCTACTACTTAGTACCACTTTCTTTTCTTTCTTGAGATACATGTGTCCAGCTCCTTTTTCTCACAAAAAGACTTTTTCTCAAAAATGTGTTCTTCAACCAAACTCTGAAAATAAGCAAAAAAAAAAATACAATGACAGGGAAGTGAATAATTTTGAATGCTCACAAAAGGAGACTCCTAGTCATCCATACACACATATTAATTCTGTGTTCTAGAATCAAACATCTTTTCCATATGATGGACAACTTTCATCTTTAAAACGTAATTCTGCACCATGCATAATGTCAGTAATGAAACATGCAGAAATTAATTAAAGCAATAACTAGCTCTTTTGAAGAATGAAGAAAAGCATACATTCTCCCAAATGTTAATTCTTTCTATTCCACTGGACAGGCAGGAACCAAAACTTCAGAGTTTACTATATGTTCCCCAAAATTCAGCTAAGGAAATGGAGACCAAAGCCATTTCCATACCTTTATTGACTTAATGATCTGCTTGGTTCCAATTACCCATATCTTCATATTATCCCAAATAGCCACTGGAATCAAGATAAGCACTAATATCAGAAATATACAATTCTTGGGGCCAGGCTTGATGGCTCACATGCCTATAATCCTAGCATACTGGGAGGCCAAGGCAAGAGGATCAGCCTGAGCCAGAGCAAGACCTCATCTCTAAAGATAGCTAGGCATTGTGGTGGGCACCTATAGTCCCAGCTACTCCGGAGGCTGAGGAAAGAGAATCACTTGAGCCCAAGAGTTTGAGGTTGCTGTGAGCTATGATGGATGCCACGACATTCTGCCACAGGTGACAAAGTGAGACTGTCTCTAAAATATATATGTACATGGCTCAGCACCTGTAGCTCAAGCAGCTAAGATGCCAGCCATATATACCAGAGCTGACCGGTTAGAATCCAGCCTGGGCCCAATGACAACTACAACCAAAAAATAGCCAAGCATTGTGGTGGGCGCCTGTAGTCCCAGCTACTTGGGAGGCTAAGGCAAGAGAATCACCTAAGCCCAGGAATTGGAGGTTGCTATGAGCTGTGTGACGCCACACAAAAAAAAGAAAAAAGAAAAAATATATATACATATGTACAATTCTTATTTCCTGCTTAAATAGGCACTCAGTAGAAAGCTCTTATTTTTACTTAAGAGGTTTTAGAAAGTTGTTTGTTTTTTTTTTTTTTTGAGACAGAGCCTCAAGCTGTCACCCTGGATAGAGTGCTGTGACATCACAGCAACCTCCAATTCCTGGGCTCAAGCAAGTCTCCTGCCTCCACCTCCCAAGTAGCTGGGACTACAGACGCCCGCCACAACCCCTGCCCATTTTTTGGTTGCAGCCGTCATTGTTGTTTGGCGGGCCGGCCTGGGTTCGAACCCACCAGCTCTGGTGTATGTGGCTGGCACCTTAGCCGCTTGAGCCATAGGCGCCGAGCCTAGAGGTTTTTATTTTACAGCCACTGTTGAACATAGTCACAGCCTTGGCCGGGTCTATAAAAAGTTCTCCTGGGTTCATCCATTAATTCCAAAACGACATAAGAGAGCTTACAAAATATACTGGCTGGCCAGGCAACACCTCGCTCACATCTGTAATCCTAGCACTCTAGGAGGCTAAGGCAGGTGGACTGCGTGAGCTCACAGGTTGGAGACCAGCCCAATCAAGCGCAGAGACCCATCTCTAAAAAAAACAGGTAGGGTATTTTTTTAGGGTGTGGCAGGTGCCTGTAATCCCAGCTACCTGGGAGGCTGAGGCAAGATAATTTCTTAAGCCCAAGAGTTTGAAGTTACTGTGAGCTGTGATGCTATAGGACTCTCCCAAAGGTGACCAAGTGAGAATCTTTATAAAAAAAAAAAAAAAAACAAAAAAAAAACACAACTATAATAGGATGCTTTTATGTCAAAACTTCAAGCATAAAAGGTTAGGAATAGCTCCTCCAGCAAAAGAAACTGCTATTTATAAGAAGCACTATTAGCAAAAGAGACCAAAACTCAGAATTACAATTCTCTTCCAAAGAAAATTTTAAAAAACAAAAAAATCCTGCACCCCTTGACACATTGAGCAACTCAAAACAGAAAAGAACAATGCATTCCATTTTCAAAATCGTCTTACCTTCTCAACATTCCTTTTGCAGATTTGAAATCCAGATTCTCACACAATCACTGGCCTTCTTTTCTGTTTGATTCAATAGCATACACACTACTGAGTGTCTCTCTCACATCAATGGAAAGGACACTTGTCTTACTCTGCTTTCTAACTATGAAAACAAAAGTACAAAAATCCTAACCCAAAATTCTTAAAAAAAAAAAAAAAAAACTTGAAATTAGACAATGTATAAAGTACTATAAAAGCTGTCATCTTGGCTCTGCGCCTGTGGCTCAACAGGCTAAGGCGACAGCCACATACACCAGAGCTGGTGGGTTCGAATCCAGCCCAGTCCGCCAAACAACGACAGCTGCAACCAAAAACTGGCCGGGCGTTGTGGCGGGCACCTGTAGTCCCAGCTACTTGGGAGGCAGAGGCAAGAGACTCGCTTGAGCTCAGGAATTGGAGGTTGCTGTGAGCTGTGATGCCACAGCACTCTACCCAGAGTGACAGCTTTAGGCTCTGTCTCAAAATTTTAAAAAAGTCATCTTTTGCCACCAAACATCAGACTTCAACATGAATGTAAATGGCTTTTTTCCACCAAATGGGAAAGCATTCCTGCATCTTGATAGGAGGGCAAGTCAGAGAGTTAAAAATAAAACCCTAATAAGCCATTTCCAAATTGGTGAGATACCATCAGAGTGTGTGCTGTTGCAGGAAACAGAACAGAGAACCATGAATGGGAGTCTCTGCACTTCATATCTGCAAAAGAGAATAGAAAGGTTAACTTAAATATAGACTACATATCTCCTTTACCTGTTTAAAGCAGTATCCATAAAACAGTTTAAGTCAAAAAAAAAAAAAAAAAGGAAAATGTGGTGGTTAACACAGGTTTGTAAATGAACTCAACCTTCTTGTCCTTAATACATAAATTAAAATCTGAACACTCGGGGCACCACCTGTGGCTCAGTGGGTAGGGAGTCGGACCCATATACCGAGGGTGGCAGGTTCAAACCCGGCCCCAGCCAAACTGAAAAACAAAAAAAAAATAGCCGGGTGTTGTGGTGGGTGCCTGTAGTCCCAGCTACTTGGGAGGCTGAGGTAAGAGAATTGCATAAGCCCAGGAGTTGGAGGTTGCTGTGAGCTGTGAGCTGTGTGACACCACCTCACTCTACCGAGGGCAATAAAGTGAGACTCTGTCTCTACAAAAAAAAAGAAATCTGAACACTCTTATGCTACAACACTTCGACTTTAAAGATTAAAAAAAATAATAAAAAAATATCTCCAGTCTCTTCTTTTAAACTTACTGCCTTAAACCTACCATTAAGGGCTTGGCGCCTGTGGCTCAACGGGCTAAGGCGCCAGCCACGTACACCTGAGCTGGCAGGTTCGAATCCAGCCTGGGCCTGCCAAACAACGACGGCTGCAATCAAAAAATGGCTGGGCGTTGTGGTGGGCGCCTGAAGTCCCAGCTACTTGTGAGGCGGAGGCAAGGAGACTCGCTTGAGCCCAGGAGTTGGAGGTTGCTGTGAGCTGTAATGCCACGGCACTCTACCCAGGGTGACAGCTTGAGCTTCTGTCTCAAAAAAAAAAAACCTACCATTAAGGCTCGGCGCCTGTGGCTCAGCAGACTAAGGCACCAGCCACGTACACCTAAGCTGGCGGGTTCAAATCCAGCCCGGGCCTGCCAAACAAGGACGGCTGCAACCAACAAATGGCCAGGGGTGGTGGCGGGGGCCTGTGGTCCCAGGTACTTGGGAGGTGGAGGCAGGAGACTAGACTGAGCCCAGGAATTGGAGGTTGCTGTGAGCTGTGATGCCACTGCACTCTATCCAGGGTGACAGCTTGAGGCTCTGTCTCAAAAAAAACAAATAAATAAATAAGCAAAATGTGGGGCAGCACCTGTGGCTCAGTGAGTCGGGCATCGACCCCAGATACCGAGGTTGGAACCCAGCCAGCCAAACTACAACAAAAAAATAACCGAGTGTTGTGGTGGGTGCCTGTAGTCCCAGCTATTTGGGAGGCTGAGGCAAGAGAATCGACTAAGCCCAAGAGCTGGAGATTGCTGTGAGCTGTGACGTCACAGCACTCTACCGAGGGCAACAAAAGTGGTACTCTGTCTTGGCTCGGCGCCCCGTCGCTCAAGCGGCTAAAGGGCCAGCGGGTCGAATCCAGCCCTGGCCCACCAAACAACAATGACGGCTGCAACCAATAAATGGCCAGGTGTTGTGGCCGGCATCTGTAGTCCCAGCTACTTGGGAGGTGGAGGCAAGAGACTCGCTTGAGCCCAGGAATTGGAGGTTGCTGTGAGCTGTGACTTCACAGCACTCTATCCAGGGTGACAGCTTGAGGCTCTGTCTCAAAAAAAAAAGTGGCACTCTGTCTCTAAAAAATAATAATAATAAAATAAGCAAAATGTGCTTTCGTACTGAACAGTTATTCTAAGGGAAATTACCTCTAACAGTAAGAATAACTGTAGAAGATTCATTTTTACAAATGCTCGTCCCCCAGTAAGGGGTGACAGGTAACCTTTTGGGAACCCTAATGTACACACCCCATTCTCAACCCTACTAACCCCTGCAGAAAATTAAAGGTTAATTTGAGGACAGACAAGTGCCTCACAAGCCATATACCACACTCAGCACTCTATTCTCTGCAAACATCCAATTGCATTTAGGTCTAACCCATCCAACCCACTATGGGTAAGCCGGGGCCAAGTTGCAGAAAGAAGCCAGAGGTGGGGGGGATCAGACTGAAGAACCCATCTGCACCGGCGTCCCCCCACCCGGTGGCACACCTGCCCCCGGAGGCGCCCACCTGGGGCAGGGACCGCCCTCTCTCGGCCTTGCGCGCCTGCCCCACTCAGAGAGCGCGCCACGCGCCGCGCAGGACCAGAGGGCGGTGCAGGCGGCGGGGCCCCGGAGAAGCAAGGGCCCACGGTGAACGGGCAAGTCGGGCTCGCACCCTCCCTCGGGACTGAGCTGAGAGTGCTAGGGGCGGGAGCGGTACCTTTTAGACAGATCCATGAGGACCCCGGAGAAGAGCTTCTCCCCAAGGCGGAACGACACGACAAGCGCGTCCTCAATGATGTGGTCCAGCGTGACTCGCACCTCGGAGCCCGGAATCAGTTGCGACACCGCCGAGTCCCCGCCCGCCGGCGGCACGAGCACCGGTGCTGCGGGCTGAGACAGCGGCGTCTCCTCGCGTTCCTCCGGAGCCGGGGACTGCTCCGGCAGCGGTGCAGGGGAAGGTGGAAGTTTGGGCCCTTCCTGGGGCGCAGCTGCCATCGACTCCACCACACGAACGGGCAGCTTCTCTTCAGCTTCCAGCTCCGGCCCCGCCGCCTCTGGGGTGCCGGCGAGCTCCCCCGGCGGCGGTGGTGGTGGCGGGAGCAACGGCTCATCGGCCTGAGGAGCAGACTGCTGTCCGTCTGTATCGCCATCCGGCACAGACGCTTCAGTGGCCGTGACCGGGAGGGGGTCAGTACCGGCCTCGCTGCCTGGGATGGGCTCCATCTCGGGCTCGGCCTCGCCGGCGCCCCCCTCCCCGGGGGACGCTGCAGTCGCTGCCGCCTCTGCAGCTACAGCCGCCATTTTCTCCCTGGCTTCTCCCTCCTCCAACTCCGGCTGCAGCGGCGACGGCGGTGCTGCTTGGTTCCCCAAGCCTTCCCCTCCCTCCGGCAGACAGTTTTGTCCCGCCCTTTCCCTGATGCTCGTTATTGGCACCGCGCCATTGGTTCTGTTCTATACCACTCCAGCATTTGTGATCCTCCATTGGCCAGGAGCGGACGTCTATCATCTAGTCAGTTCGTCCAGTCCAGGGAGAGTAGAAACTTCCCATTGGCCAGATGAGTTGTCAAACGTCTACTCTAACAGGAGGATCTGGAGGGCGGGGGAAGTCACAAAAGAGGAGCCACATACTTGCAGCCTCTTTCTATTAGCTGGAAGAGAAAATTCCGTTCTATGATTGGCCTACGCTCCTGCCTGTTATCAGCCTGGTCTTCGAAGGCGGGAGAAAGGAAGGAATCACGTGGCGGACTAGTTCTTTCAAAGGCGACCAAGGGGAGGAGTAACAAGGTAATGAGAAGGGAAACGCTTCCCAAGAATCCCTGCGTAGAGATCCCTATAATAAATGTTATTTCTAAGCACAAACCTTCTTGTGGCCGCGTGTGGGCACGATAAGCTCCTTTGGTAAAGACAACTGAAGTTTGAAATATAATCCAGCACACACTTTTTGAGTGCCTTCTGTGCTAGATGCTGGGGATTGGATGATGTCCATAACCTCATGGCAGTCACTCCGTCCTCCGCACAAGCAGTGTTTTCCTTGACTTCTGTCCACTTTCTAGGAACAAAGCACCTCCTTATCTCAAAAAAAAAAAGATTAATGAAAGAGGAGAGACTATCTACACTGGATTAAACTGAAGAATGTTCTAGAGAGAGCTCCTGAGACATTGCTGACTGCTATGTGAACACTGCTTATTCTCCAAACCCTCTGGAAAGTGGACACATCTGGTTGCCTCTTAAGCCATTTTCCTTCATGTCCTCTCCTATGTTACCACACTAAAAATCTATCTTTTCAGTGAGCAGATGCCTCTCCTTCTCAACTCCCACTTCAAATGTCATGCTTTGTTATCTCTAGAAGAATTTGTTGAACTCATTTCTCTCAAATGGCACCTCAGAGTCGGCCTTCTGGAAGAAGTGATAGGTACAGAGAATGCCTACAGGGGCGTAGAGAGAAAAGATGCTAGCATTAAGGGGAGTCAAAATAAAATTCTATTTTACATTTTTTTGTTTTCTTAAATGCAAGCATAATGGCTCACACCTGTAATCCCAGTACTTTGCAAGTGTGATGTAAGAGGATAGCTGGAGGCCAGGAATTTGAGACCACCGTGGGCAGCATAGTGAAACCCCATCTCCATGCCCACCAAAATTTTTTCAAAATAATTACAGCTAGGGTGGCACCTGTGGCTCATCGAGTAGGGCGCCAGCCCCATATACCGAAGGTAGCGGGTTCAAACCCAGCCTCGGCAGAACTTCAAAAACAAAACAAAATAATACCCGGACATTTGTGGCCGGCGCCTGTAGTCCCAGCTATTTGGAAGGCAGAGGCAAGAGAATGGCCTAAGCCCAGGAGTTGGAGGTTGCTGTGAGCTGTATGACGCCACAGCACTCTACTGAGGGCAATAAAGTGAGACTCTGTTTCTACAAAAAAAAAATAATAAATAATTACAGCTATCATTTTTTTCAGTATCATGTACCAGACACTAGTACAAACACAATGGTATATTATCTTAATTCTTAATAAGACAGGTACTACTGGCTCAGCGCCTGTGGCTCAACAGGCTAAGGCGCCAGCCACGTACACCTGAGCTTTGTGGTTCGAATCCAGCCTGGCCTGCCAAACAACAATGACGGCTGCAACCAAAAAATGGCCGGGCGTTGTGACGGGCGCCTGTAGTCCCAGGTACTTGGGAGGCAGAGGCAGGAGACTCGCTTGAGCCCAGGAATTGGAGGTTGCTGTGAGCTGTGAAGCCACAGCACTCTATCCAGGGTGATAGCTTGAGGCTTTGTCTAAAAAGAAAAAAAAAAAAGACAGGTACTACTATTATACTCATTTTATCTTTTTTTTTTTTTTTTTTTTTTGAGACAGAGCCTCAAGTTGTCACCCTGGATAGAGTGCAATGACATCACAGCTCACAGCACCCTCCAACTCCTGGGCTCAAGCGAGTCTCCTGCCTCTGCCTCCCAAGTAGCTGTGACTACAGGCACCCACCACAACGCCCTGGCCTTTTTTGGTTGCAGCCATCATTGTGCGGTTGCAGCCATCATTGTTGATTGGCGAGTCTGGGCTAGATTCAAACCCTACAGCTCAGGTGTATGTGGCTGGCGCCTTAGCATTGAGCCACAGGCACCAAGCATTCTTCTTTTTTTTTAAAGAGACAGAGTCTCACTTTGTCACCCTTGGTAGAGTGCTATGGCATCACAGCTCACAGCAACCTCCAGCTCTTGGGTTTAGACGATTCTCTTACCTCAGCCTCCCGAGTACCTGGGACTACAGGCACCCACCACAATGCCTGGCTATTTTTTGTTGTTGTTGCAGTTTGGCCGTGGTCGGGTTTGAACCTGCCACCCTCGATATATGGGGCCGGCACCCTACTCACTGAGCCACAGGCGCCTCCCACAAACTACCATTTTCAACCTGCCACTTGAGCTTCTACTGACTCCCTATATACGGTTTAGGTACATGGTACTGTACATAGGAAGTGTATCACCTTTGGCTCAGTTTTGACGGTTTTCTTTTGGTTTGTTTGTTTGAGACAGAATCTCACTATGTCTCCCTCAGGAGAGCGTTATGACATCACAGCTCAATAGCAACCTCCAACTCTTGGGCTTATGCAATTCTCATGCCTCAGCCTCCCAAGTTGCTGGAACTACAGGTGCCCACCCCAACACCCAGCTATTTTTTGTTGCAGTTGTCATTGTTTAGCTGGCCCAGGTCAGATTTAAACCCGCCAGCCTCAGTGTATGTGGCTGACACCATAACCACTGTGCTATGGGTGCCGAACCAGTTTTGAGGGGTTTTGTATTTGTTTTTGTTTTTATTTTATTTTTTTTTGAGACAGAGCCTCAAGCTGTCACCCTGGGTAGAATGCTGTGGCATCACAGCTCACAGCAACCTCCAATTCCTGGGCTCAAGCGAGTCTCTTGCCTCTGCCTCCCAAGTAGCTGGGACTGCAGGCGCCCGCCACAACACCCGGCCATTTTTTGGTTGCAGCTGTCATTGTTGTTTGGTGGGTCCTGGGGCTGGATTCGAACCCGCCAGCTTAGGTGTACGTGGCTGGCGCCTTAGCCCGTTGAGCCACAGGCGCTGAGCCTGTTTTTGTTTTTATTTTTGAGACAGAGTCTCACTATGTTGCCCAGGGTAGAGTACCTGGTATCAGCATAGCTCCCAGCAACCTCAAACTCCTGGGCTCAAGTGATCCTCCTGCCTCAGCCTCCAGAGTAGCTGGGACTATCAGTGCCCACCGGAAAGACTGGCTAATTTTTGTATTTTTTAGTAGAGATGGGTGTTTCACTCTTGCTTAGTCTGTTCTTGAACTTCTGAGCCCAAGGGGTCATCCAGTCTTGGCCTGGCCTCCCAGAGTGCTAGGATGATAGGCATGAGCCACCACACTCCAGGCTTCAATCATAGTTAAATATAGCTCTCACTTTGTCACCCTCGGTGGAGTACCATGGCATTACACAGCTCACAGCAACCTCCAACTCTTGGGCTTAAGTGATTCTCATGCCTCAGCCTCCTGTGCAGCTGGGACTACAGGTGCCCGCCACAACGCCTGGCTATTTTTTTGTTTTTTTGCAGTTTGGCCGGGGTTGGGTTTGAACCTGCCACCCTCAGTATATGGGGCTGGCGCCCTACTCACTGAGCCACAGGCGCCACCCGCTCAATAATTGTTGATAATAGGTCCAGAAACTCAGGCTTATTGCTTCTGGGATTGATCATACGTAAAGGGTGCTAATTACCAGTAATTAAATTTGTGAGAGACTAAGTAAAAAGCTGGTTCATAGAGAGAAAAACATGGGGCTAAATATGGCTTAGTGGTTATTTTCTCTTGGCATGGTCTATCAGAAAATCAAGTTTTTTATTTTTTGTTTTTGTCAAGACAGAGTCTCACTTGGTCACTTTCAGTAGAGTGCCATGGTGTCTTAGCTCACTATAACCTCAAGCCTCCCAAGTAGCTGGGAATACAGGCACCTGCCACAATGCCTAGCTTTTTTTTAGAGACAGGGTCTTGTATTTGCTCAGGCTGGTCTCAAACTCATGATCTCAAGCAATTCACCCTCCTGGCCCTCCCAAGTGTCAGGATTACAGATGTGAGCCTCCATGTCTGGCCAGCAAATCAAGTTTAAATTGATAACATGTTATATGATAACATGAGGAACGTGGCTGTCAAATCATGGAAGCTAAATAAATTGTTCCTCTTGTTCTAGGCCTATTTCTGTCTAGATAACTCATATTTCTTTTCTACAATCAGATCACCTGCTCTCAGACCAAAACTATGATGGATAACTACTGACAAATACATCTATCATTACCTCTGTGTGTGTGTGTATATGTGTATGTGTCAGTGATTGTCAGTTTATCAAGGGATCTTTCTGAGAATCTGCTAGAAAGCTATTTTGTATGTATAGTGTGATCTCATTTACATATAATACAAATATAAGCAAGACAAATTTATGCTTTTGAAGTCAGGAGAGGGGCTACTCTTGGCAGATATGAGAGAGCAGTATAGCTAATGACTAAAAGAGAATATGAATAGTGCTTTCTGGGACTCTGATAATTTCTGTTCTTGATCTGGGTACTAGTTACACAGGTATGTGTAGCTTTTTAAAATTCAACAAGCTGTGCACTTATGTGTACTTTTCTGTAGGTAAATTTGTATTCGTGTAAGATACTGCTAGCATCTTAGTGTCTTAACAACCCATACATTTGTTCTAGTGTTTGTGGGTCAGAAATCCTTGAATGATTTAATTGAGTCCTGTGTTTCAGGGTCTCTTATCAGGCTGCAATCAAGGTGTTAGCTAGGAGGCCAGGCTCAGTGGTGGGTGTATTGCTTGAGGTCAAGAGTTTGAGACCAGCCCAAGCAAGAGCGAGACCCCCCATCTCTAAATATATCCAGGCGCTCTTGCCTCAGCCTCCCAAGTAGCTGGGACTACAGGCGCCAGCCTCAATGCCCAGCTATTTTTTGTTGCAGTTACCTGTTGTTTTAGCAGGCCTGGGCCAGGTTTGAACCTGCCACCCATAGTGCATGTGGCCAGCGCCCTAACAACTGTGTAAAGGCGCCAAGCCTCAGATCATTTTGATAGCATTCCCTATTCATAGGACAGGTACCAATGTAAAAAAAATAGAATTGTTTCCTTGTCAATAATAATCATTTCTACTACAGCAAATGGTGGCTGTGAAGTTAACATTAAATTAGACCATGCATATAAGGCAGTAACTATTCTTTTCTTTTTTTAGAGACAGAGTCTCACTTTGTCGCCCTCAGTAGAGTGTCTTGGTGTCACAGCTCACAGCAACCTCCAACTCCTGGGCTTAGGAGATTCTCTTGCCTCAACCTCCCAAGTAGCTGGGACTATAGGCGCCTACCACGATGCCCAGCTTTTTTTTTTTTTTTTGGCCAGGGCTGGGTTTGAACCCACCACCTCTGGCATATGGGGCCGGTGCCCTTCTCTTTTGAGCCTCAGGCGTTGCCCTGCCCAGCTATTTTTTTGTTACGGTTTGGGTGGGGCCAGGTTCTAACCTGCCACCCTCGGTATATGGGGCCGGCTCCCTACTCAATGAGCCAGAGTTGCCAGCAGTAACTTTTCATATTATCCTTCCCAAGGGTCTGGAACCCCCAGGTAGGAGTGTGAAGATCATTTGGTTCACCCAGAGTAACTTCTGAGCCAGGATCTGGGCTCAGGCACTGGTTCACTTCAGAGCCATTCTCTCCCAGACAGCTATCTCAGTGTTACCCTTATGTTTTTTGTTTGTTTGTTTGTTTGTTTGAGACAGATCCTCAAGCTGTCGCCCTGGATAGAGTGCTGTGACATCACAGCTCACAGCAACCTCCAATTCCTGGGCTCAAGCGAGTCTCCTGCCTCCGCCTCCCAAGTAGCTGGGACTACA